>JAKCPI010021652.1:0-19121 GCA_023213315.1 Euborellia annulipes
CCTAGTGTATATACATCAAAATCTTGACATCGAATTTTTGACATCGTGCCTACCTCCTATACCAAACGTCGCGGGTTCGGACCCAGGCAGTCCGATGATATTTAAGCCATTTGGATACCAAATGGCTTAAATAGAAATGCCTGAACCCACAATATATATATATATATTAATTACAACGGTTATCGTCAAAGTCTTAAATGGCCTAAGTTGCCGAAAAGAATGTGTGCATGTGTGTGTGAGTGTGAGTGCGAATGAGAAAAAAGTGTGAATGTTTAAAAAAAAAAAAAAAAAAAAAAAAAAAAAAAAAAAATTTTTTTGACATGAATTCAATACTTTCTCTCTATATATTAACATATATAGAGGTAGCCCCCGGGTTTGGCGTAGTAAGTAGCGCGCCTACCTCCTATACCAAACGTCGCGGGTTCGGACCCAGGCAGTCCGATGATTTTATTTAAGCCATTTGGATACCAGATGGCTTAAATAGAAATGCCTGACCCCACAATAGATATATATCTCTACAACGGTTATCGTCTAAAGTCTTAAATGGCCAAGTTGCCGAAAAGACTGTGTGAATGTGTGTGTGAATGTGAGTGCGAATGAGAAAAAAAGTGTGAATGTTTAAAAAAAAAAAAAAAAAAAAACCAAAAAATATATAGAGGTAAGAGAAGGTAAAAATTATTTAATTATCCTACAGTATGATATTTATATAAATTTTCTTTAATTTCCTTTTCTTCTGCTTGTTGATTTGTTATTATATAATTTGCGATTCCTTCAAGAGAGAGGGAACTTTTCCGGGGTCGTGGTTTTCCGAGGCCTCTTGAGGTCCAGGAGAGAGACGGATGCTGGAAGCGGCTTTGCCATAGCAACCTCCTCTTGTTAAGCTGGGACCGGGATTAATAGCCGACTCGGAATCATAATTCCCTCCTCATTCTTCTAATAAATATTCCATTACAATTATATCAAGTCATATTTTACTAGTAAATCCATGGCTCCAAATCTCTAACCATTTCATTCTTTGCAGTCCTATTCAAAGCTTAAACAAAGCAACCTATCTAGGGATATTCTTTTTTAAGAAAAAAAAAAAAAAGATTTATGTTCTGTCGCTTTATAAATTTAATTTTATTTAATATTTATGCTAGTAGTAAGTGTGTCACCAGCTGGGAATCGCAGATTAGGAAGATAAGGAGAAAAAAACCAGCCGTTTTCTTCCCTCACTTCAGTTTATTTGCAAATTCACAATTAATAAAGGATTTTCTAAAAAATCTTTTTGTGACAATCACTTTTATAAATTTCATGAAGATGGTCTCTGAACCGAAATATTTGGAAATAAACGGAAGTAACGATAGAGGAAAATGGCTGGTTTTTTCTCCTTATCGATTAAATAAGTAATGGAATATTTCGAATTTTCCCTTTTGAGGCTACTGAAACCATTAAGGTTTTTATTTTACATTCTTTTTATAGGCGGTGTCAAAAAAACTTCAATACTTTCGACATCCAAATTTATCAGCAAGGCTGTAGCTCTTATATTTTGGCAGGCTTCTAATGCTATTTCCCACATCGTAATTTTTCTTTAAGAATTCAATCCAACTCAAAAATTATCCAGATTTGCACCCGTAAGATGAAGGGTCAAAATTTTGCTTAAAAATTTATCTTGTTTCACCCATCCAGTTTATTATCTCGTTCCCTTGTTCTTAACCAGATTGAACCCTCTGGCAATGTCTTAAAAACACACATCCTATCAGGAAGTTTAATTAATGAAAATATTTATTTTAATTTAATTTAATACCGCCGACTGAAAACATGAATACGCATTTTGCATTATTATACAATTATTTTAATGTTCTAATCAGTGATTAAATGTAAAACACCTTTAAAACTTTATCGCTTGTTTAATATTATTGCACATTGTTCTTTGTTTACTATTTAAACACAGAGAATTAAGCTATCATAATACAAATAATTATTTATTTAAAGATATGAGTTGGTTACACGTTGTTTACAAATTTACAAAGGGAATCCTCTAATTTGATTTCAAGTTTCTTAAGTAAGGTTCATTTTCTAAAAAGTCAAGATTTTTTTTTTTAGTTTACGAGATATTAATATTCAATGAATGTCTCGGATTTGACAAGTCATTTATGTCAGCATGTTTATTTGTTGGTGAACCAAACATTGGTTAAGTGTATTTAAAATATTTTTATTATTCACTATTTAAATATAAAATTTGCGTGGTACAATTTTTATCACATAAGAAAGGTCTCTCTTTAAGCTTTCCCCCACTCTGACACCAAGTTAATTGTAAATATGATTAAAGAATCAGACAATAAAGAATGGCCACCGTTGCAGAAAAAGGCCTTCAATAAAAAATAAATAAATAAATAATAGACTACTACACTGAATATTTCATTTGTATATAACCGAGCGAAGTTTCTGTTTCGGTTAGGGAGCGTACAAGTATTACGTAATGCAATTTTTGAAGATTTTTGACCCCCCATGTAACGCGCCGTAACATTTTTTTGGACCCTCCCCCCTAGACGTTACGTAACGATCAAGTGACCATTTTTATCTAAAAGTCACAATTATGTTGCGCAAAGTACCGGAAGCCCGGGAGCCGTGGCTCAGTGAGAAGACTTTAACTTCTCGCACCGAAATCCTGGATTCGCTTCCAGTCCCAAGCGAGAAAAATTTATTTCATTCGATTTGACTACAAATCATTTCAAATAAATAGGGATGGGGTCTAAATGGCCTTAGATGCCGAAAAAGACCTTAAAAAAAAAGTGCCGGAAAGTTGCTAAAATACCAGTTACGTAACGCGTTGTTCAGCCCCCCTCCCCCCAAATTGCGTTACGTAATACTTGTACGCTCCCTTAGGGTTTCGGCCAAAAATCCTGTTTTCGGCCCATAACCAGCCGAAACTTTCGGCTTAGATTGAGGCTGAAATTCGGTTTCGGTTTCGGCTGAAAATCTTGTTTCGGTCGGACCTTAATAATAAACTATTGATTATATTCGAATAATTTAATTACAATTAATTTTGAGAATAATTTTTTGACCTATTTTTGAATTCTAAAAAAAGAATTCATATTGATTAAAAATACCAGGTATTTAGAGCAAGAATGTGATAATTAATCGTCATTTTTCTCCCCTATCCCATGAACCTTTTCTCGCCTCTTACAATATATTCGAGAATATTAATCTCTTGAGCTTGACTTAATATTAACAAAGCGAACCTGCGAAAGGTTTTCGAACTGACCTCATCTTATCTAAATTTCAGTGTTAGTAACAAGTGAATCGCATTAAATGGATTTCTCTTATTGTTTTCATAGAACAAAATAAATGTTGGTCTAAAACACATGATAGAGCGTGTAAAGAGATGAAAGGCGGCTACCGCTAAAATTTCAGGAATTGCCTTTGTCCATTGGATTAGAAGGGTGGCAAAAGGGCCCAATGGGATCGAGGGTGAAGGGAACAAGATAGGACAGCGTATAAATATTCATCTCTTTCAACAAGTTACTAATTTCCAGGCCAGATGGCCTGGTGGGGGCCGAGTGGCGCATGGGCAGCATGGAAATGGGCGCCGCCATTTTGTTGGACCAAATCTGCACCCCAGGGGAAGGAGAAGACTAATTAATCACTCTATGATTGATTTTCACCAGCAGAAACATCGATTTTCACGCTCCAGATCAAATGAGAACTTTAATATCAAATAATGATTTTTTTTTTTTTTTTTTGTAGAGTACAGTATTTCAATTAAAGGAAATAAGTTTTAAAATATACCTGGTAATTAAAAGTCAATTATTTGTAAAAATTCAAGAATTATTTTTTGTTTCAATATATTTTTTTGAACAGTAGCGGATTTTAAGAGAGTGCAAGTGAAGTATTTTCACCCTCCATCCATCAAATATTTTTAGATTAATGTGAACAAAATTCTGTAGCACGAGTTTATTATTTTTCTAAAAGTGTTCACACCGATTTTTCGAATTATGAAGTGGAGCATTTTGTAGAATCTCAACTATCTGAATCCTCAATTACTAGGATATATTAAGTTTCGGACACTATTAAAAAAAAAAATGAATGTTTTTTTAGAAAAGCACAATACGATTTAATTTTTATTTTTTCACAAGATTAATATTTTTGAAAAGGCCCTCGGGATTTGTGTAGTTGGTAGCTTGTTGTCTTGTATACCAAGGGTTGCGGGTTCGGATCCCAGGCAGTTCAATGATTTTATTTAAGCTATTTGGATACCAACTGAAGACTGTGTGTATGTTGTGTGGGAGTGTGAATGAGAAAAAAGTGTGAGTGTTTAATATATATATATTTTTTGAGGAGTGGTCTATTGGAGCAGATTTAGTTATCACCTGAAACTATTTTTTTCATTTTCAAATTATATAAAATTATACAGTGAATGTTGGCAAAAATATTAGTCTAATAATTTTGAACCTTTAATAGTTACTACAACTGCCCAAAAAGAAAATACAGAAAAAGAAAGTTTTAAATTTAAAACTATTTGATTTTGATTATCCGGGCATCTCTTAGTTCCAATTAGACCCTATGATAATACTTTCATCATTCACCTACATTTTAAATCATTTATTGTACAATATCAATCAAAATAAAGAGTTTATCATACTCTAAAATTATAAACAGCAAAGCGCTGTCGTTTTAAAATCTAAATAAATTTATAGCTCAAAACGGAAATTGAACCACTGATCTTTAGACAACTACTCTTAAGAGAGAAGGGGGTGTATTTTATTACGCTTAAAAATTATTATTATATTAGGCCTAATGGTTTCATTGACAAAAAAAATTTAATCTAATTTCAATAATCATCTCTCTATTATAGATACTATTAATAGCCTATAGTATACATTATGGAAATTAATTGTTCTTATGGAATATTAAAGAGGCATTTATTTAAAGGTGATGTACCTATTGATGATAGAAACTGTTTCCTTAACAGAGAGTTTAATTTCGTGGAGACTTATTACTTGGCTGCATTCTCCTTTCCTAACTACTATTGATGATAGAGTTAGAAATTCTCAAAATTAAAGAATGGCAATGACCATGTAACAATAAAACATATTTATTTATATCATTTGATATCCAAATTATATTGTATAAATAAATATTCATTATATTGCCTGGAATCTGAACCTGCATTTCTTGGCTTTGAGTTGATCAATATTGACATTTGCCAACACCTCAAACCTCTCGGTCACGGGGAAGAGGGGCGAGCCTGTATATTGATTTCGAAATTTATATTTTTCAAAAAATTCAATTTCTCTACAATTTCAATATTTTATCAAACCCATACTATTGATATATATATGCAGTATATATATGTATCTATGGTAAAAAAAAATTATTTTATAATTTTTAATACACGACGAGTCGACAACTCAATTGAATTCCTCTATAGATTTGAATTTAATTCCACTCGATGTTTTATTTCTTTTTAAATGAATAATATTTGAATAAAAAAAAAAAAACCTCTCTATAAAATAGCAAGGGATACACAATTAATTTGATTAATTTCTTTTATTTACGAAGTGGCTTTTTTTTTGTACTCTGCCAATTTGAATTTTCTCCTCTTACATTTTTTTTTTTTTTTTTTTTTTGTTTCACACTCGCCCGTTAGACAAAAAAAAAATTCGTTCCCCGGTTTCGCACTCTGTTTCTGGATCCTCCCTGCGGTGCTCTGCCTCATTTAGCACTTATCTCTTCTATTAATCTGTTTTCGCCATCTTTTTCTCCTCACCTTCGAAGACTTTTTCTCTCTTTCCTTCCGGCTATCCATTTATTCCCCTTCGGTTGTTTTCTAACATAAAAAATGGAGACCATGTATATCACGGTATTTTTCTAAGCGCTCGATCAGAAAAAGTGTTACGCCTAAATGGCCGATAGGAGTAGAATATATTAGTAATCTTTTTACTTTCTTTAACCTGTATAAGTTATATAGAGTACTTGATAATAATTTTTCTTGGTATATTTATGTTGTATATTGTGTTTTTCTGATATGCATGTATTTGATAATAATTTTTCTTGGTATATTTATGTTGTATATTGTGTTTTTCTGATATGCATGTATTTGATAATAATTTTTCTTTATATGTAAATTTTGTATATGAATTTTTATATATTTATGTAAAATGGGATGGCCAAAAAGCCAAATTAAAAAAAAAAAAAAAAAAAAGTTATATAGAGAGACAAAGTATTGGATTCATGTCAAAAATTCGATGTCGAGATTTTGATGAATATACACGTTTTGAGGCCCCCAAATTTTGTTTTTTTTTTTTTTTTTTGAGGTCCAAAAAAGAGGTTTTTGCAACATGGACTGTCTGTGTGTGTGTCTGTCTGCCTGAACAAAATATCTTAGGAACTAAAAGAGCTACGAGGTTGAAATTTTATATTTAAATTAGGCACCCCCCCCCCCAAGGGGTGAAAATAAGCTTTTAAACAAAATAGGCGAAAAAGTACTAGTACTTAAATGATGAATTTTTTTTTAGTTTTTTTCGATTTTCTCAAAATTGGCTCTAACAATTTTGCTTAAAATTCAAAAATTAATTATTTTTCAGATGCTTTTTAAAATGTATATTCTCATTTTGCTCTCAAAATTTTTTGAAGCACACTTTACTCTTGTGCTTCATAGGAAAGATAGGAGAAATAGTTGCCATGGTAACAAAAGATAATAATTTTTCTCTGTTTATAAATTTTACAATTCTAATATAATGGTGGAAACTAAATATATCTCGACACAAAAAATCTGGAGTGACTGGCCGCACAGAACATAACTTTCTCTTACCAAGGTAAGGGAAAGTTGTGTGCTGTGCGACCAGTCACACCAGATTTTTATATTAATTTAACGCTATTGGGAAAGGAAGCGAACTCCAAGCTCAGGACAAGAGGCGGAACTTCTATTTCTGGGCATAGCGACTTTTTTCTTTAATCTTTTTCTTATTTTGATTTCACTAATAAGTTTTTTTTTTAATTTTTGTCTTATTAGTGCCTTACTTTTGATGAGAAACTCTGATTTAATCTCTTCTATTTATAATCTTAGAGCATCCTAGAATATTTCAATATTAATTTTCGTTATTTATCACTGTCTCATAACCCGATCGCTTAATGATTCTTTGTCTTCGATCATTTGTTTTTTAAAATCGTGACGGAGCGTATTTTTTCTCTCTCTCTCTCTAAGTAAGTGTTCCACTTTCTCAATTCAATTTAGCACTCCCGGTTCAAATTTTGCCCAGCTAGTGGTGTCATTTATTTTTCGATTCTTATTGCCAGCCATTTATTCTGAACGGCTTTGCAGGCAACTCGGGAGAGCCTTATTAAGAAATGATGAAGTGTTACTTTGATTGGAATCTCGTGTTTTCCTCTCACTCTTAAGTGGAATTAAAATTTTCAAATCCGTCAACCTTTGTAATTAAACTTTTTTATTTTATTTTGAGACAATAATACTTTATCGAGTTCTCATATTCCAAGGGGTACCTCTTCCTATTTTAAAATTCCGGTATATTTTTACTTTCCCTTATCTATATATTAATATAACTCTATAAAGAAAGTATTGGATTGATATCTAAAATGTGAAGTCGAGATTTTGATGGAAATGCACATTTTGAGCTCCTCTGCATGGGGGGACAGCTCTATGGGAAGAATGTTTATAAGTTTCCTCTAGTTATATGACACGTGGCTAAATGGCAATACTAGACTAGTTCAAAATTTATCCTGTAGAGTTCGTTCCATTCGCCAACAAGATAACATTTTTTCATGAGTTTAATAACAAATACATTAAGTGGCTTAAAAATATGGATATAAATGAATTAACTAATAAATTACTTTTAATTATAAATTTTTTACAAAATTTATTTATTTATTTTTACAAAATTTTTATTGTATGTTTGATCTGTGCTCCTCTGTGAGTTCAAAAAATTCAAAAGGTAAAATTTTCTTTTTTTTTTTCTTTTAAAAAACATTCACACTTTTTTCTCATTCACACTCACACTCACACACACATTCACAGTCTTTTCGGCAACTCAGGCCATCTAAGACATTTACGATAACCGTTATTGATTTAATATATATATATATGGGGCCCAGGCATTCTTATTTAAGCCAATTGGTATCAAATTGTCTTAAATAAAATCATCGGACTGCCTGGAGTCCGAACCCGCGACATTTGGTATACGTTTGGGAAAATATTGATATTTTGAAAAACATATAACCAAGTATTTATTAATTTAAATAAGCGAAAAATGTAGGTACCGCCGGGATTTGCACCACGGATCTTGTCGATTTACGCTCAACACGCCCTACTGTTGGACCACAGTACGCACTCGCTTATTTAAATTATGATAGATCGCTGATTTCAGTCTACTAGAGAAACGCCGCTCAAATCAAGCGTTCAGATTTCTCCGTTGCTGAGGCGCGATCTAGATGGACGTTTTGAGAAATTAACTCAATTATGCAATTAATAAATAAAGAATTATATATATCATGTGTTGGTCCATGAGGTAATTATGAAAAACATATAACCAAGTATTTATTAATTTAAATAAGCGAAAAATGTAGGTACCGCCGGGATTTGCACCACGGATCTTGTCGATTTACGCTCAACACGCCCTACTGTTGGACCACAGTACGCACTCGCTTATTTAAATTATTGAGCGTAAATCGACAAGATCCGTGGTGCAAATCCCGGCGGTACCTACATTTTTCGCTTATTTAAATTAATAAATACTTGGTTATATGTTTTTCATAATTACCTCATGGACCAACACATGATATATATAATTATTGATATTTTGTTACCATGGCAACTATTTCTTCTATCTTTCCTATGAAGTACAAGAGTAAAGTGTGCTTCAAACAATTTTGAAAGAAAAAGGAGAATATACGTTTGAAAAACCATCTAAAAAATAATTGATTTTTGAATTTCAATCAAAATCGTTAGAGTGAATTTTGAGAAAATCGAAAAAAAAAAACTGAAAAAGTATATCAGTAAAGTACTAGTACTCTTTGGCCGATTTTGTTCAAAAGCTTCGTATCACGTCCCAGGGGAGTGTCTAACTTAAATATAAAATTTCACCTTCCCAGCTCTTTTCGTTCTTGAAATATTTTGTTCACAGACAGACAGACAGATCATGTTGCGAAAACCACTTTTTTTGGATTCAGGGAACCTCAAATCGTGTATATCTCGACATCGAATTTTAGACATGAAACCAATACTTTATCTCTCTATATATTAACATATATAGAGATAAGAGAAAGTAAAAATACTTGAGAAAAGAGTAGGTCCTATAATATATTAATCATTTCAATTTACAATTTTTCAAATTAATCTTTTTTTCGGCGTAGAATAAGTTTATCAAACATTCATAGCGACTGTGCGATGATAAGAGAGAATTTAATTTTTCATTTTTTTTAAACATGACTCTTAATAAATTTTTTAACTCTGCCTTTTTTTATTCTAATTAAAGAATAAAACCTTAAAGAAAATTACAAATTTATTTGGAGGGTCTTTTTTTTCATTCAAAGCAAATAATGATTTATCTTTCATAAGCTTGATCTTCAAGCTCAATCTTAATAGATTCAGTCAAAAAAAAAAAATTAATAATAATAAAATAATCATTCAATTTGAAATTCACTTAACGACTGAATTACTGGTGCACATCTATATTTTTTAAATCCGCACTTGGTTCTAATGTTGCGTCTTTTTCCTCCCTTAAAATCGCCTCTTTATTCGAACCTCGTATAATCCTTTATAGGGCTAAATTCATTTTTCTCTTCAATACGTCTCTCCTTGTCTAGCCTCTTTTGGAATAATGAAACCTATTCATTCCCTCTCTCACTCTTTTCTCTCCGTCTTTGAGTTATATATACTCAGTTTCTTTCTTTTCTTTTTTCTTCCTTTTTTTTCTTATTAAACCCTCTTTTCCTCACTCGAAAAAAAGCTAGATGATAAAATTTAAAATAGCGTCTTTGAAATTGTACACAGGTCTAAACATTTTAGATTGGAGCACTGGAATGAAAACATTTCCTTTTTTTTTACAATTGATTAGATTATAAAAAGATCAGGGGATAATGAAATATTTGCTAAGTAGGATAATGTGATTTCCAACCCTTTACGGTAGACAATGGCATTATAAACTTTTTTGTTTTATGTTTGACTTCGTTAAAATAAATACATAAAACACCTCCTGTTATGCTTTTTTATATTCCCAAGAAAATATAAGATTTTTTTATATTTCGAATATAGTGCAATAAATGCATTTAAATAAAAAGTTTATTGTTAAATGATATAAGAAAATTTTATTATTACTACTACTTTTATAATAATAATTTAAATTTAAATGTTAAAAATTCTGATTTCTTTTATGGTTATGCATAAGGGTTTTTTTAATGATCCATTTGGGAGTAGAAAAAAATAGGAGTTGACAGACAACGTACTCATATTTTCTTTATTTTAATATTCAAATGGCAAAAGTCAAATGAATAAAATTCTCTCTAAATAAAGACGTGTCTATGATGAACTAATTATTTTCAAATATATAAACTAAATTAAAAAATTTTCCATTCTTATGTATATTAAAAGCACCCGACTAGAAATTACTTCGGGATCACCCAGGGTATACATCTGGACTTCATTGGATCCCAAGGAGTCATGCACAATAGGGAAATCCCTATAAGGGCACAATTAGAACCCAATTGAGAAATTCTCAGAAAAAATAAATAACTTAAAGTCAGTTGCTCCCAATTGGGCAGTTTAGGTTTGTTCGTTTCGCTTGCTATTGCAGTATAATTTACAGGCATTTTGACCTTCTTTCTGTTTGTTTCATTTTTTGCACGCTAGGTGAACGCTAGCATAACTTGCATTCTGTTCGTTTGAAACTTGGGCCGGGGCAGAAAATATAGCTGCATAATTTGACCCAATGGAATAGGTGGTGTGAATTGTGCAAGGCGATCTTAGCGCCAAAGCTTTAGTAGATGACCACCTTATGCAGCCATTTTCTCTCAATTCACATCGATTAAAATAAATATTGGCAATAAAAAAGATAGGTAAGCTTTATTTTCATTAATTTTTTTTATTATTATTAGTTTTATTTATTTAAAGATCAACGTTATAAAAATGGCAACTGAAGGTTAGGTTATAAGGAAATCATTTTTCAAGTTCATGACTTCAATCGAACAGATAGCAAAAGTTGAAATTTTTGTTCTAGGCAGTTTGGGCGGGTTTGCACTTTTTGACCTAGATAGCGTGCCTTGACAGCTTTATACTTTTTACTATGTCAATTCAATTCAATTTTGTTCAATTTTGTGAGACGGGATGCCATCCCCTGATCGCTAGCAAAAAATTTCTCATTCAATCATGAGATTAGACAACAACAGAATGTTTTCTGAAATCTACACTCTTAGGGGGGAGGGCTTAGCTGACTGGTTAGTGATTTCATTTATAAAGGGGCATAAATGATCTCTTGCATACAATAGATTTAATTATTTAATCAATTGATGTTGTACCAGGTTCTATTATATTTGAGAATTTTTTTTTTAGGTAGTTCTGTTTCTGGATGCTTTGAGATTTTTCCATTAATTACTTATCTAATTCCATTTCAAAGGATCAAGGAACAGAACTATCTAAAAGAAAATTATGAATTATTAGTTTCTGATCATTCTAAACAATTTCATCTTTTTATTTTGGAAAGAAAAATCAAACTTGAAGCAAATTCTAGCAAAATATTTAATCATAATAAATTAATCAGAGTTCTATACTTTTGAATTCCTGAAGTGTATAATTTTCTTTTTGAAAAAGCCATTTATCCATTTTTTACCCTAAAAAATAATTTATTTTAGATATTTTAAATTTAAGATAAAGCAATACCTACGGTTAATCAGTTCCCCCAATTTGAAACGGAACAAATTGAGCTAACTAAGGTACGATATTCTTTTCAAGATAAAAAGTTGAATATTCAAAAAGATCAAAAATTAACAATTCTTAATGAAATATATTAAATCTTTTATATCTTTATATATATGAGATCATTCGTGAGTCTTCTTAAATAAACTCTCAGACCAATTACTTGATTGTGATGGAGATCGACAATGGTAGTGAGAATGTAAAAGCACGTCATTCGGGATGCCTATCTTCCAGGGAGCATTCAGAAACGAAAATATGCAAAGGGTTTTTTTTTTTGTTCCATGTTATATATGTTATATTTATTATTATATATTATATATATATATTATAGACTAAATTAATTAATTCTTAGTTTTTAAATTTGCCCATTTAGTTGGAGGCCACTCAATAATTCTTAGTTCTTGATGGAAGTTAAGTACCGGTACTTCAAATGAGATTTTTCGATAAATGTTTCTCCCATTATTTCGCTCTTCTCGGTTAAGGGGAAGTTAAAATGTAATACCTGCATTCGTGTATTAATAATAAAGGTCTTTTTGCTTCTAAGTTTGTACATTTCTAAAATTTATATATTAAATTCCAATAAGTTATAAACTAATTTAGGAGTTTTAAACAGATTTCTATACTTAAACTTGAACATACACGTCACTTTCTCGCTCTCATGTGCGAAATATTGTTTTACTAGGTTTGAGAAGTGTATGCAAACATTCATCATCTTCTCTTAATGATGGAATGAATTGCATTTGTAATCCAAGTTCTAAATCATTTCAAAGAACTAAGTTTTGAAGTAGAGTTCGCCGACTACGTATTGTTTATGTTGTTGGTGTTTTTTGAGCGATTTTGGTAAAAAATATATATAGCCTATTTCACTTTTGCTAAATAGAAATATCTTGTTTCCAAAGAATATGGTGAAAACCAAATTTTCGATAAAACAGTCGAGAAAAAGTTAACCTATTATAAATATGTGCTTTCATCATGTTTATTTTTACTTTCTCTTACCTATGTATATATGTAATATATATATATAGAGAGAAAGTATTGGATTCATGTCAAAAATTCGATGTCGAGATTTTGATGGATCTTCACGTTTTGAGGTCCCCTGAATCCAAAAAAGTGGTTTTCGCGACATGGTCTGTCTGTGGGTGTGTGGGTGTGTGGGTGTGTGTTCAATTTTAAGCATGAAGGAATTGAGCTACGAGGTTGAAATTTTATATTCAAGTTAAACACCACCCGGGACCGGAAAAATAAGCTTTTGAACAAAATTGGCCAAAGAGTACTAGTACTTTACTGATGCACTTTTTCAGTTTTTTTCGATTTTCTCAAAATTCGCTCCAACGATTTTTTTTAAATTCAAAAATCAATTATTTTTTAGATGCTCTTTAAAATGTATATTCTCATTTTGTGATTGAAATCTTCTGAAGGCCACTTTACTCTTGTACTCCATAGAAAAGATAGGAGAAATGGTTGCCATGGTAACAAAATATAAATATTTTGCCATACTTATAAATTTTACATCTTGAAAATCGAATGTACCCTACTGTCGGAAACTAAATACATGTCGACACAAAAAATCTGGTGAGACAAGCACAGTACACAACTTTCGATTACCGAAGGTAAGAGAAAGTTGTGTCCTGTGCGCCAGTCACACCAGATTTTTAATCTTTGAATGTCAAAAATTTTTTATATCAGCATATATTTAATTTAAAAAGAAATTAGAATTGTAAAAATTTGAAGAATAACTCACCAAATGAAGGACTTCTGGAATTAAAGCCGACGACTCAAGGGGCACCGCGAATTTGACAGGATATTCAACTGACTTGAGCACACGAGATATCCAGGTTGAGAGCCGTTTTAATCTGTAAAAACAAGAATAAAACTATGAAGAAGTGCATTTTGAAAGAAAATCCCAATTAAAATCCCAATTAATCTTCGTAAAACAATGCATTAATATTTGGTGGGAATTTAAAAAGAACAATGAACATTATTTATTTAGAATATTTAATATTTATTAAAATTTTAATATTTTCAATTTATAATATTAATATAAAGAATTTTGTAAATCCTGAATTTATATTATAAATTCAGGGTTTGCAAAATTCGCAAATATAGATTTCTCCTTTGGTATTCCATATTAGCCGACTTACAGTGGCGGATCCAGAGGTGTTTCTCGGCGGGGGGAGGTAATCTGGAGTGACTGGTCGCACAGCACACATTTTTTTCTTAATTTCGGTAATTTAAAGGCGCATTCTGTACTTGTTTGCCAGAATTTAAATACAAATCAAATTTTCAAAATTTTACATTAAAAATACATTTTTTTTTTTTCGAAAAAAAGTATTTTTTTTTTCAAATCTCAGGGGGTAATTACCCCCTTTACCCCCCCCCCTGTATCCGCCCTTGCCGCGCATCTTTTAATAAATCTCAGTAAGCACAATAAGAACTATTTAAGAATTTCTCTTAATTTTTTTAAAATACCAGGTATATAATTACACTAATTTCACTTTTTAAAAATTGATTCTAATTTTGAAAGTAGCGTTAATCTAATATCCTAAAACAAATTGAATTTTAAGCTTCATTTAAAAGAATTTGATAAATCCTTGAATATAAAATTAAAATAGATTTTTATTACATCAGTGAGGAGGTCAAATATTTAAATACATTTTTTAAATCAAACGTTATGTTTAAATAAAAATTAACTCCGTAATCAAATAGAATAGAAATTCAAATCAAATTTCGAAGTGTTCTAATTGTGGCTGGGCTACTGATTAAAATACAACAAAAATTTTTAATAAATTTAAAAAACAAAGTCTTTTCGTTAAATTTCGCCCTTTTTTATGAAATAAATAACTAACGAATGATTATTTTTCTTTTTCAGATTCTCAAAGATCCTGCGACTCGTCAAAAACTCTTGGTGAGTAATTTTTTAAATAAATATTTAATCTGTGTTATAGACAGTGCTTCAATCCTCCCCCCCCCAATTCCGTTATTTTAATCAATTCCTATAATAAATATAATTAATATTTTTATTAATTGAATATTTTATGACAAGAATAAATGATTTTTATGGAATTATATTTTATGCTACAGCTATTAAAAAATGCATTTGCCCCTAATCAATTTTTTTGAATAATAATATATTTGTAACTTATTTTTTTAGAACTCGTAACTAATACATTAATTAAACTTAGCCCATTTAAAATTATATTATCATATAACTACTTGTAATTTTTCTAGAATATTAAGTTAAATAATATAGCAATAATAAAAATTTTTATTATTTTAAATAAATAATAATTTCAAAATAGTTTGCTGCTTTTGTTTCAATAACAATTTTTCTGAGTTGTATCCCCTCATGTCTATGGTGGGGACAGATAAAATGTTGATTTTTAGTTAAGTTTTATAATACAAGTCATCGGACTATCTGGGGTCCGAACCCGCGGTCCTTTGTATACAAGGTAGCGAGTTTTCTGAGAAATAATAAATTAATTTATTTATTAAAAAGTAAAAAAATATTTTTGATAAATATCTTTGCGGAGAACATTTTATAAATTTCTCCCCGCTTAGGTGAATCAGTGGATATATATTTATTTTTCAACAATCTGTGATTTATTTATATATCTAAAGATATTTAAATAAAATATTATCGTTTAAAATAACAAAGTGTTAGTTTTTAATTTTAAACGCTTGATTTCTTTCTATCTTTATTCACTTGCTTGGCTTTTAAGGACATCCATCAATTAATATAAAAAATTGTATATATGATAATTTTTAGAAATAAATCACTTTAAAAAGACGAATGTTTTTTTTTCATCGTTATCTCAAGAAGTTGCTTAAATAATAATAAAAATTTATTTATAGACAGTAAAGTGAGAAAGGTGCGTTAATATAAAAGGTGCAATTCTTTTCTTATCTGTTGGTTTAACAGTTTTATTTTGATTTATATTTAATTATTTGAAATAGTCTTGGGTTGTAAATCTTTAGTTTTCAATAATATCTTTTTGAAGAATGTGCTGCATTTCGGAGTCGATTTATAAAATAATAATGAAAAAAATTATGGACAACCGTTTAATAAAATTATTTCCAGGTAAATAAATGAATATTTTGCCAAATAGTTAAAAAAATCGATTGTACAAATTTTAGTTTTTAGGATTGGATAGGGAATCGCGCAATGAAAATTAAAACATTCAATCTCGACTAAACAATTTCCAAATGGAAATACCCAATAAAACTTAATTTCCCTAAAGCCATGCTGTTTTCGTTGGTGGGAAATATGAGTTTGCAAACACTTTTCAACCCTTGAAGATATTTCCACTAGATAAAAGAAAACAAGCACTCGATTTTATTAATTTTATGAATTTGCGGCATAATTATTTTTTGACTATAATTTGCAAAGTGTTAGGCCTATATAGAGGAAGGTGTTGTACCTATAACCAGTTTTCACTTTGAAATTTTTTCAAGACAAACAAACCTTATGTAACATCAAGATTGATCAGATATATAACTTCATCTTATTATCTATACAATCCATATTTTACTTTCTCTTATCTCTATACATTTATATGTTAATATATAGACAGAGAAAGTATGTATTGGATTCATGTCAAAAATTCGATGTCGAGATTTTGATGGATATACATGTTTTGAGGTCCCCTGAATCAAAAAAAGTGGTTTTGGGAATGTGGTCTGTCTGTCTGTGTCTCTGTGAACAAAATATCTCAAGAACAAAAAGAGCCAGGAAGTTGAAATTTTATATTTAAGTTAGGCACCCTCCTGGTATATATATATCGATCCAAAAAATCTGGTGTGACAAGTACAGAACACAACTTTTGATTACTGAAGATAAGAGAAGGTTGTGTGCTGTGCGACCAGACACACCAAATTTTTGGTTTTAAGTGTTATATTTTATTTCAATGTGTATTTTATAGTGTACTCTCTTTGACCTTGCATTTGAATATAAAGGGTACTTTTCTCATTGGAATGTATATAGACTCGATTCACTGCTGATTGTCTTAAGCCTTCTATCAGGTGATTGGCCAAGCCCCTTTGAGCCACCGAGAGTTGTGGGAGGTGTGGGGGCAGGGACGGAATCCTATAATAATAGATAATTGGAAACAATCCAAATTATTAGAAAAATCATTTTAATTTAAATAATCTGGTGTGATAGGGGCACAGCACACAAATTTATCTTACCTACGGTAATTGAAAGTTGTTTTATGTGCTTGTCACACCAGATTTTATACTATACTATAATTCAAGTATAACTATAGAAAAATATTTCTTTTTTTTTTCTATTTTGTTACAATGACTTCTCTTTCCTATGAATGAGGCTACAAGAAAACAATTTTGATGGCAAAATGAAAATATATATTCTGAAGAACATCTAAAAAATAATTGAGTGACAGGAAGAACCTAACTTAAATATAAAATTTCAAGCTATTGGCTACAGATCAAAATGAAATAAATAGAGATGGGGTCTAAATAGCCTTCGATGCCGATTCAAGCTCTTTTCGTTCTTGAGATATTTCATTCAAACAGACACACACATAGACTGACAGACCAATTTAAGATACCCACTTTTTTGGATTAAAACCCCAACATAGAATTTTTGATTTCAATAAAATACTTTCTGTAAGAGGAAGTAATAATTGACCTAAGTTTTATTTAATTATTTTTTGACTTTTAGCCATTCAGCAAGTATTTTTGAATAACCATCCTTTCTTTTATATTTGGATGATGTTAACATCAATGAAAATTTGTTCAGCTAGGCGACTTCCTGAATATTTCTAGAACGGAACTGATCTGTGTAATGAATAATCATCAGTCTAGAATTACAAATTAAGTTCATTTATGAAGTCTCAAATGGATGCATGCGAAGGGTGTGTCAGTAAATATAATCGATAGCTTTGCAATAGTCAATAAATTAATGCTATTGATATTAATGGCATTCATTGACAACCTCTTTTCGGTCTTCACTATTTTGTTTGAAATTATAATAGCTTCACACCGGGAAAATAAATTAAAACGAATGAGCGGCTTCTCTAATAAACCGTGTTATTTCTTATATTTTATTTTATTTTAATCGGAAATTAAGGAAATTATAAATATTGGCACATTTTTTTTATAATTTCCTTTGTTTTAAATTTCATGGTAATTTTATTAATGAGTTTAATCAGAAAATATTATTATTTTTTGTTTATAATACTAAATTAGGAAGAGGATATTAAAAATTAGAGATTTTTTCATTTAGTTCCATCTGCCGCTTATTTATCGGATTTTCATTCGTTACTAAAATATACACACCAAATGAGACGATAATTATCCATCAATACTCTGAAGATACTTCTGTCCCCCAATTACTTATTATAAACGCCATAATCAAAAGTAAAATGTCTATCTATTTGTATAATTCTCCTATTGAAAAACTTTATAATTTGAGAAACTCTTCCTTCCTTTCATTCAAAATTTTTTTTTTGTATTTTCAAATAAAACATTTAAAGTAATGAATGAAGTCATCTTGTAAGGAATTAAATTAAACGTTCTAATTAAAATTTAACTAATTCTCCTCATGCTCCTGAATTAGAGTAGCTACTTTCACTTTCTTGTCGCTTATTTGCTCGAAGAATAATAAAATTTCTTGCTCGAAATTTAAATAAAGAAAAGGATTGAATAAAATTCTGGCATATGAGGCGTGTAGAGAGAAAATAAAATATTTTTTACTTTCTCTTACCTCTATATATGTTAATACCCAGATAGCACAGTACGTCTTATGTACGTACATAAGACGTACTGTGCTATCTGGGTATAGGCCTATATAGAGAAAAAGTATAGGATTCATGTCAAAAATTTGATGTCAAGATTTTGACGGATATACAGGTTTTGAGGTCTCCTGAATCCAAAAAAGTGGTTTTTGGAACATGATCTGTCTGTCTGTGTCTCTGTGAACAAAATATCTCAAGAACGAGAAGAGCTAGGAAGTTGAAATTTTAAATTTAACTTAGGCATCCCCATGGGACGTGACACGAAACCTTTTAACAAAATCGACCGAAGAGTATACTAGTACTTTACTGATGCATTTTTTCAGTTTTTTTATTTTCTCAAAAATTCGCTCCAACGATTTTTTTTTTATTCAAAAATCAATTATTTTTTAGATTCTCTTTAAAATGTATATTTTCATTTTGCTATTGAAATCTTCTGAAGACCACTTTAATCTTGTACTCCA
>JAKCPI010021654.1:0-46437 GCA_023213315.1 Euborellia annulipes
AAAAACAAGACGAATGAAGCCAAATATTATTTTATTCTAATTCTCGCCCTCACGGCTGACGTTTTAGCCCGTGGTCTAGGCGGGGCGAGAATTAAAATAAAAGAATATTTGGCTGCATTCGTCTTGTTTTTTTCGTGACTCGATCATAAATTAATTATATTACTCACCGAATAGTAAAAGCGCAGTAGGAGGGGTTGAGATGAGCTCGAGAAACAGCAAATGTCAAATGGAGTGAAGAAATATTACAAAAAGTCATTTCTTGGTCTGCTGCTTTTCTAGGCGATCGAAGAGTTCTGAGAAGAAAAAATAAACAAAATAATTGAAAATAATCGTTTTGTTAAAAATGAAAGCAAAAAAGAATTTTAAAATAAGGAAGGGCAAAGAACAAGTCTAGAGCAACAAAATAAAAAAGCCTTTGCCAAATGCCGAAGGATTTTTATTTTTTGCAGCTCTTAACACTTGCTCTTCCTTATTTCAAACAACAAATAAAGTTAAGAATTGTAATCGAGGTTTGACATTAAAAAAATTCCACGTTTTTGGAATTTTTTGATTTTTAGAATACTGGTCAAAAGTGATCAAAAAAAAGTTAAAATATAGAAAGAAGTGTTTGCGATCCTTGTGCAAATAACGAATTTAAAGTTTGCTCTAAAATATAAAGCTAATTTTTAAAATTCGTTTTATTTTATATCCTCTATTACCATCTGTGAATTGACCCAAGAAAGAAACTCCTGACTTTTTAAATTAATTTAACGAATTTAAAGAATTTTGATGGATATACATGTTTTGAGGCCAAGTGAGTTCTAGAAAAGTGAGCAAAAAAAAACTGCTTGATTATTAATTGCATTTCAAGGGTTCTTATGTGTTATCGGAAACTAAGTATATTCAGAACACAACTTTCAGTCGCTTGAACGTAAGAAAGATTGTGTGCTGTGCGAGCAGTCACACCAGGTTTTTTGTGCTTGGATGTATTTAATTTCCGATAGTATATTAAAACCCTTGAAATCAACCACCCTAGTTTCAACAAACAACCCTGATTGTAATCAATCATGTTTTTAAGAATAGTTTTTTATTATAATAGAAATAAAAATTAATTTTTTATACAGTTGATTCCGCTATGTTAAATTCCAAGCGATTCTTCTTTTTCTCCCTTCATCCCTTTCCCCTTTCAGCTTATCTTTTGGAAGGCGGGCAAACTGATGAACAGCCAAGTTCAAGGAAAGACCTGAAAGAGAAAAAGAAAAGATTAATACCAATATATATTACTTTAAATGGAAAAAACAAAATTTTTTAGTTTTCACGTAAAGAAAATCACCCACCTTTTCACAGAGTAGATTTTTCGGACGAAGCCTGCCCCTCATCATAAGTTATCTGCTTCCTCTCGCAGGCCGTTAGAGGCGATTCTTCTTTCTCTCTTCATCCCTTTCCTTTTCCATCGATCATTTTTACTTTCTGTTACCTATATATATATAGTGAGAAACTATTGGATTCATGTCAAAAAGTGCGACGTCGATATTTTGATGGATATACACGTTTTAAAGGTTTCCCGAGTCCAAAAAAGTGGTTTCGCAACATGGTCTGTCTGTGTGTGTGTGTCTGTGAACAAAATATCTTAAGAACGACATGAGCTACAAGGTTGAGATTTTATATTCAGGTCCTCCCCCACACCCAGGGGTTTTAAACAAAATCGGCCAAAAAGTACTAACTAATACTTTACTTTACTTTTCACTTATTTTTTTAGTTTTTTTTTCAATTTTCTTAGAATTCGCTCGAAAGATTTTGAATATTCAAAAATCATTTATTTTTTTAGATGGTCTTTAAAATGTATATTATCATTTTTTCCCTCAAAGAGTATTTGAATCACACTTTACTCATGTACTTAATAGGAAAGATATATGAAATGGTTGCCATGGTAACAAAATATAAATATTTTCCCATACTTATAAATTTTAGATCTTGAATTCTAATATATCGGCGGAAACTAAATATATGTCGACACACCAAAAATCTGGTGTGACAAGCACAGAAGACAACTTTCGATGGTAAAAGAAAGTTGTGTGCTGATACGACCAGTGTATATGTATATATATATTATATATGGGGAATTCCCACGCCAACTCGACCACCTTGAACCCGACCATTTTTGATTTGGCTGAAACTTTATCATCTTTTTGTACCCTATTAAAAACGTGTTTGAGAATTTTTTCAGATTTTACGACCCAGTCAAAAAAAGTTATAGCATTTTCAAAAAACTTCATTTTTTTTTTAAATAACCGTAAAACTGTCAAAAATTAACTTATCGGGGACGATTTTTTTGAAATTTTTGTCTTTAAATGTACTTTTCAGAAAAAAATATGACAAAATTTTACAGATAGATTCATCTTGAACGTTTTTTTTGACATTTTCGGAAAAAACAAAAATTTCGGGATGAATGACACTTTTTTTTAATTTTTTTTTTTTATAAAAACTTTGATTTTTTTCTACAAATGCTCTGAAAATTTCAGAGTGGGATTATTTCGCGTTCTATTTTTTTTATTTTTGAAAAAAATTTTCTTTTTATTCTCCGCTTATTTATCATGATGGTGCTCTTAAATTCTTCCAGGATTGACTGAGATTCTAGAAAATTGAAGAAAAAATAATAATAATAATAGTTAGGGGTGATGAAAATCGAGAAAATTCCATTTATCCTGAAAAAATTAGAAATTAGTTCTTTTTCAAGTACTGAAGTATTTGAAGCGTCAAGTAAAAGCTTAGAAACATGGGCGTACTAGGGGTGCCGGGGAGGCCTGCCCCCCTCCAGAAAGCTCCTTGCCCCAAGAAAAATTAAAGGGGGGCCATCTTCCGGTGGGCCTGGAAAGCCCCATATTTTCTCAATTTTTCTTAGGGCAAGGAGCTTTCTGGGGGAGGGCCAAGCCCCCCGGCACCCCCTAGTTACGCCCATGTTTCTAAGCTTTTACTTGACGCTTCAAATACTTCAGTAATTGAAAAAGAACTAATTTCTAATTTTTTCAGGATAAATGGAATTTTCTCGATTTTCATCACCTCTAACTATTATTATTATTATTTTTCTTCAATTTTCTAGAATCTCAGTCAATCCTGGAAGAATTTAAGAGCACCATCATGATAAATAAGCGGAGAAAAAAAAAAATTTTTTTTTTTTCAAAAATAAAAAAAAAATAGAACGCGAAATAATCCCACTCTGAAATTTTCAGAGCATTTGTAGAAAAAAATCAAAGTTTTTTATAAAAAAAAAAAATTAAAAAAAAAAAAGTGTCATTCATCCCGAAATTTTCGTTTTTTTTTCCGAAAATGTCAAAAAAAACGTTCAAGATGAATCTGTAAAATTTTGTCATATTTTTTTCTGAAAAGTACATTTAAAGACAAAAATTTCAAAAAAAAAATCGTCCCGATAAGTTAATTTTTGACAGTTTTACGGTTATTTAAAAAAAAAAAATCGATGTTTTTTGAAAATGCTATAACTTTTTTTTGGCTGGGTCGAAAAATCTGAAAAAATTCTCAAACACGTTTTCAATAGGGTACAAAAAGATGACAAAGTTTCAGCCAAATCAAAAATGGTCGGGTTCAAAAGTGGTCGAGTTGGCGTGGAATGCCCCATATATAATATATATATATATTTTCGTCTTTATAATTAAAATAAGAAATTTTTCTATGAGAACTTTTGTAAACATGATTTAGAATTTAAGAAATTATTAATGATTTATTTTTAAGCCCCGTGCTTTATAAACATTAATTATCTCTAAATGAAAAATAAATGAATATAAGAAAGTCAAATAATAAAATTAAAAGAAAGCAAAGAAAAAGAAAATATCTTTTGGCAGTTACCTGAGTATAAATCCTGAGATGCCTTCTTTGATTTCTGTTTCCAGCATCTATGCAATTTAATTTTAAGAGAAGAATTTCTTTATACTGTATATACATGTTGATATACACAGTATATAAGATGAATGTCATGTTATTTCTCGGAGTTTTAATCTTGATTAAATAAGATGTTCACATCAAATCTAAAATTAAAGTAATAATTGAAATCATTATAAGGCATTAAATAATAAAAAAAAAAAAAAAAAATACGTACCTTACATCAGATATTAAATTATATCGTATTTGATGTTTCTCTATGTCAGCTTCAAACAGACTCGGTTGAGAATTCGTTGATAAGGAAATTATATTACCATCGAGATTGCGCCTGGTTGACGGAGAAATTTGAGGCTTCGTATTTGAATCCGATTTTCCCGAAAACTAATTTAGTGTTAGCTAGTTTAAATATCCGAATGCCGTGTTGTGATCTAGTGGCTAGATGGTTGCACATTGAGTACAAATCGGTGGAAAAAATTAATAAATATTAAATTGTATGATTTTTTCTTCTCAGATCTCTTATATATTATGTATATGATTTCTTATTTGGATTATAATATTTCAATTGGTACTTGTTGCTGGATCACAAACGCTCGCTCGTGCTGTCATCAGTCACATCACCTGCTTCTCTGAATTTTTAAAAATATTTCTTTTCGTGTCCACCAAATCAATTTTTGATATTGATGATGAAAAGATGTGATGCCGGTCGAAATATCTAGGCCTTAAAAATGCTGTGAGAGGAGTCCATCGAATGCTGTCTTTTATTATTCTTCGGTCCTTTCCTTAGGACAATACAATATATATATATATATATATATCCTGGTATATTAATTTCAGTAAATTCTTTAAAAATAACTAGTTAATAATAAGTTGTAACAAAAGAATAATCCTGTAAGATGGCCACAAAGATAGATATAAAATGAGTTTCTTCTTAGACATATTCTTGAAAGAGATAGCGATGTGCAAACATTTTCAATTGTTATCAGCTTTGTGCATAGATTCATTTATCAAATGGTCCCAGGAACTGAAATGACAAAAAAATAAGAAAAATTATTATTCATTTGTAAATTAGTTATCACTAATAGATATTGTATGTTGAATATACTGTAATATATATGGGATGAATTTTCGTTAAGGTTCAATATTACAACATATCCATGCGTTAACTATGTGATTATTTAATTGTTTTTATAAAAGAAGAAGGAAATCTTTATTGAAATCCTATTCTTCGTTTGAACCATAAGAGTTTCCATTAAAGATTTTTCATATTTTTTTTTAAATAATGAAATAATCGCATAAGAACAGATGGAGTGCTTGCTTTAAATTTAACTTTACTGAACTGCAAAACGAAAATATTTTGACAATATTTATTGAACCCTCATTCCTCATGTAATTATTCTCACTTCTTTAAAATGACATTCAAAGTAAAAAGAAATAAATAATGAGATTACTCACCGATCTGTAAAAGTGCAGCAGGAGACGTTGAGATGAGTTCGACGAACAAACAACAAATGTCAAATAAAATGAAGAAGAATTGAGAAAAATCATTCGTTGACTTCTAGGCGTTCGAAGAATTCCTGTAGAAGAAAAAATTAAAAATTTTATATAATTTAAATTGATTATTTTGTTAATATGAAAAAAAAAGAATTTTAATTAGTCAAAAAAAAAAAATTGGATTCAAGAGACCTTAAAGAGAAAGTAGAATATATTAATTTTCATCATATATATATATATATTCTAGGTTTCCGCGACTGGGTGTATGTAAAGATAATTTTTTTCCGGTTGGTTGTTAAGATATAGCTATATTGTCGTTTCGGCTCTCCTTTTCAGGAGTGTAGGATTAGGAAGTAATGATAGAGGTGGATTGTTTTTAGGCTCACCGACTTGTTGATCTCCAGGTCTGATCAGTGGATGTCTAAAGGTTTAGAATTGACACCGAGATCTAGGAAGAGCTTGGTTGTGTGTGATCATGTTCAATTTGGGTTGTTTTCGGAGCCACAATCTGCCTACTCCCTAAGTCGAGATGTTTCTGGATGTAGATAGAGGCTTGTGTTTGCTCTTGGTCAGTTTGGGGATTACTATGCTAATGGTCCATATAACAACAACAACCAACGCGACTATCAGAGAAAATTTATCTTGACATATTTATATGAGTGAAGTTAAAGTTTATATATATATAATGAGATTCTTTAAAATATTTTTACCTTTTATTGAAATACTATTAATAGTGAAATTAATTTATTATGTCAATATTCGAAATAATAATGACGTTTATTATCAAAGCAGATGAAAATAAATTAAAGATTTCAAATATATTATTTGTTATTATTTAAAAAAAAAGACAGTTATCTTTAAAAGAATTTCTTAAAGAATATACCTACTAATTAATTTGTTTATTTTCAATTTCCATTTCATTTAGTGACAGGTTGTATTATATATATATAAAGTAAATTATTTATTTCATCTAAACTAATGGAATTAATTTGAAGTATTAAATATATTATATCGGATTTAGAATCGTTTCAACTTCTTAAAAGTAATTAAATTTGAAATAACAAATTGAGGAGAATAATAAGAGTAATTGCAAAAATAATTTAGCAGATTAAAAAAAATTAACAAAAAATCCAAGATATACAATTAAAAAGGAGATAAATAATAAATGCAAATTAGAAATTTAAAAATAAATATTATTAAAAAATGATGAATTTTAAATCAACCCAATTGAAGAGAATGTAAATATTTTGCAAAAGTTAAAAATAATAAAGAACGATTAAAATTCATTATTTAATAAATAATTAAAGTCATTTTTAATGTGTTAATAAAATAAAAATGACTTTAAAAAGGGTAAATATGAAATAAAAGTGAAAATAAGAATGTGCCATAACCTAAAGAGGAGTTAAGTGACATTCCATTATATTTAAGGCCAAGTTAATATGAATTTTAATTAACAAATTAAATCAGAAGAAAATTGATTTAAAAAATAAGAGAGAAATGCAAAATAATTAATAAATACCTTAAATATTGAGATGATTGAAAGACACGTGTCGAGAAGCACACATCAAAGCAGACATGACATGATAAAAAGAGGCAAGCAGAGGTGAGTTGGCAGATGCACGTTGGTTCAAGCACTTGTTGAAATTTATATTAAGAAAACATTTTCTATAATTGCAAAAAAATAAAAAATATTAATTGAAAGTAAAATATTAAAATACAAAATTTTAATTAACATTAGGAATTAATTTCTTTTAATCACACTGACAGCTCAAGGACTGGTTCAATTACTTGTTGATTTCAATTATATGTGGATATTTTTTAAATAATTGCAAAAAAACATATTAAGTATTATTAAAGTATTAAAATAAAATAGTCTAATTGACAGAAGGGAAATAAATTTTATTAATCACTCTGACTGGTTAAAGATTGGTTCAATTACTTGAGATTCAAATAAATCGGGGTCGCCAGTGGAGAAACCTGAGCCGCAATTTTTCAAATAACTCTTTACAGACAATTAATATAAATATACATGTTTGGCTAATCAAGAAATTTATACACCCTCTCATTAATCTTAAATAAAAATGTTAATTGTATAAAATAATATTTCGTTTTATATACTTTTATAAAAACCTATCTATATATTCCTATGAAGAGCAATGAAAAAAAATTAATTATCAATTATTATAATCTTGTGGTTATTATTATTTTTTTGCCTATTCTCTCCTTCAAGGCATAAAATTTCATTTCAAAATTCCAATGGGTAGTCAAACAGAGCGCAACAGATAGACGGACACTCCGCAATTATTATATATAGATACATAGGCGCCGGAACTGGGGGGGGGGGGGGGCAAGGGTACATTGCCCCCACCCCCCTGGCATCCTACAGGGGGGGGGGCAGAGGGGGGCAAAATTTCTTCTTTTATTTCATTTATTTTTAAAAATGATATATTTTTACTTTTGAAAAATAAAATCTTCTAAATTAAAAAAAATTAAAAGAGTAAGAAATTCATTTTTTTTTTCAAATTTTTTCCAAAAATTTTTGATAAAATCACTAGCAAATTTTTTAAAATTTTAATTTTATTAAAATTGTGGTTTTATTTAAAATTTTAAAGCTTTATAGTAGATTTGTTTTTGATTTATACTATTTGAACATATTAAATTATTTTAATTTTCTAAAAAAAAATTTTTGCCCCCCCCCTGAATCAAATTCGTTCCGGTGCCCCTGTATATATACCAGGGGCGTTGTGAAACTTCGGCGATCTTACTACACGTAAGAGGAATACAAAGGGGGAAATTTTATATTAATAATAAAATTTTAAAAATTAATAATTAAAAATTTGAAATCTTAAATTTGCTGAGATTACTTGTCTCAATTATAAGCAGGACGAAGGGTTTTTTGAAAAGAAAAATCGCTTGATAAGGTTTTCCTTTTTTATTTCGAAAACTTAATTATGGCCGACCAATCGCGCATGTTTTGGCTTCGGTTTACAAAAAAACCATTTTCAAAGGTTTACAAAATCAGAAACAAGGGCGGATACAAGGGGGGGGGTAAAGGGGTAATTACCCCCCCCCCCCCGAGATTCGAAAAAATACCTTTTTTTCGCAAAAAAATTTATTTTTAATGTAAAATTTTTAAAATTAATACTTAAAAATTTGATGTGTATTTATATTCTGGCAAACAAGTATAGAGTGCGCTTTTAAATTACCGAAATGAAAAAAAAAATAGTGTGCTGTGCGACGAGTCACACCAGATTACCCCCCGAGAAACACCTCTGGATCCGCCCTTGATCAGAAATGACATCAATATTCTATTTTACATTATATATATATATATTAAGAGGCGAGTTTTTGCTTATAGCTATTAATTACACTTAAAAAAAAAAAAAAATTTATATACATATATGCATGGTGATCTTAACAGAGGATGGCCATATACATGACAATTTAAGTCTATTTTTGTTAATCCTGATTCATTTCTGATTTTTTAGGCCTTTGAAAATGTTTTTTTTTTGTAAACCGAAACCAAAACATGCGTGATTGGTCGGCCATAATTAAGTTTTCCAAATAAAAAAGGAAAAACCTTATCAAGCGATTTTTTTTTTAAAAAAAGCCTTTCATCTGCTTATAATTGAGGCAAGTAATCTCAGCAAATTTAAGATTTTAAATATTTCTTCATGTCAAGTTTCGTATCAACAATTAAAAATTTGATTTAAACCCCCCCCGGGCGCCCCCCCCCCAAAATGAATATATATATATATATATTCTGGTAAACAAGTACAGAATTCAACTTTAAATTACCGAAAGTAAGAGAAATTTGTGTGCTATACAACAAGTCGTCGGACTGCCTGGGATCCGAACCCGCGACTTTTGGTATACGAGGTTAGCACGCTAGCCCCTACACCAAGCCACGAGGGCCTGAAAGGAGGTAAACTTTACGCGGAAAATGAGTAAACATTGCTAGGAATTATAAAGGGTGCAAGGCCTCTAGTTCGAATCATAGAATGTTCTCGAAAAGGATTTCGAATTATCGAGCGTATCAAAAGACACAGAATTTTTGCGATTTACCGAAGTTTACACCTGAAGAATTAATGAAAAATTATCAAGAATCGACTGTTTTGGCCCAAGAAGAAAATTCATAAAACATAATTAATATTTACTAAATCAAACAGCCGGTCTTTCCCGGCGCCACATCTTTTTCGAAAGTTTGATTTGTTAGTGAATATTAATTAATATTAATTCATTGTGTGTGTGTCTGTCTGTGTATCTGTGTTCAATTTAAAGCATGAAGGAATTGTGCTGGGAGGTTGAAAAATTTTCAGATTCAGAGAAAGTAAAAATCATCTTGAAATTCGAATGTACCGAACTGCCGGAAACTAAATATATCTCGACACCAAAAAATCTGGTGCGACCAGTTACAACAGATTTTTTTTTGTCTATATATGACGTAGCCGAGCCTAAGGCGAGCGTTGCAGCTAGTTGTTTCCTAAACTAGTATATTTAAAAATATAATATCCCCCTTTTGCCCCGTCCACTCATGTCTTTCCCCAGTCAGATTAAGTAAAAGTACTTGAGAACGATTTCTAGTATTTAATGCAAATTTTAGAGAGGAGGGGGGGGGAGAGGGGGAGATTCCCTCCTCTAATAAATTGAGTAGGCTTTGAAAGAAGGTTTCGTCAAGTTGACAATTGGATTGGTCCAGAGGCGGGAGGGGGGAGGATTTTAGGGATGCTGGGAGAGGGTGGCTCATGTCACTCGCAAGCCTCGCTCTGTGTTTTATCGCTTGCCCCGCCTGCTTGCGTTGCGTTGCGTTGCTTTTTACGTTTTGCATTTATACATCTTGTGCCTACATTATTCACTAAATTCCCAACTTTAGTCTAAAACATAGAAATTTGCTCTTTATTGTTTATGTATAACCCCCACCATTCTCTTTCATCTCTTTTAATTTGAAAAATCCTTTTAACTCATTAATTTTTTCATCTCATAAAAATTATTAATAAAACAAAATACGGTATTTTTTTTTAGTTTATAGACATATTTTTCTTTTCTTGTAATTAAAATATAACAGTGGCTTTTATTTTAAAAGATAATATTTTCTTCCACAAAATAATTCTAGTTAAATATTTTACGAGATCTTTATATTTGAATAAGATATTAGTATTCAAAATACCTCGATTCGGACTTTAACTATATTATAGATATGTATTTAACAAGAGGAGTGTTTTTTATTAGCGAGGCCAAACGCCCCATTACTTCCGGAAATCGAACCCAGGATCTCCAACTTTTCCGGGGCATCGGTGTGCTATCCATTTACTTACTAACAAAGTGAGAAACATTAAAGAAAAATTTCTCACCTGTCTGTCGCTTTTTAAACCAAGTAGAGAGACAGACATCTGGGTCTAACCAGGACACTACTGCGTCAAACTGGAAGGGCTCTAGGAGGGAATCCAGCGAGAAATTTTCCCTTGTATGCAAGTAATGTTATAATATATACCGGTACATTTGGGTTAAAAATAAAATGTACAGGCCTGTCGTATGAAATACGAACAATTTCGAAGTGAAATTTGTTATTTAGGAAATGTTAGTTTGGTTGCCAAAATCTATCAGGCAAAATTTATTATAAATAATACAGGGCAACAGTGATTTTGTTGACTGAATGGTTGAAGCTATTTCTGGGTATTTGGGTAGCGCTGATTCCAAAAATGCCATCAGTTTTGCCCCATCACGTCAGATTTTAGAGCTATAGAGAAAATAAGATTTCAATAGAAAATGTGCTCTAAAGCGGCTCAAATTTTATATTACCTGGATTTATTTTAAGGCGGCACCCTTTAAAAATATGCAGATAGTTATAATACATATAAATTTTAAGTTTCAGCCCAATCGAAGGTCATTTAGACGAGCCGCAAATGACTAAAAAAAAACTTTTCTTGATTCTTGTAAAAGAAAAAAGTTCATTTTTTTTGACCAGTGAGTGTACTGGAGTTTTTCTATGATGGCGTTTTTGTTCATAATTTCGTTAATAATTAACAGATTTTCAAGAGTGAATGATTTTTTGAAAGTTAAAGAACGATAGAATATCTTAGAAATATGCTCTTTGCTTTCAGGGATGGAGAAAATTGTATTAGGGGTGTCCAAAGTTAAAAAAAAAAAACTTAAAAAATTCCATTTTTTTAAAAAATTTTAGTCGTTTGCGACAAGTCTAAATGACCTCCGATTGGGTTGAAACTTAAAATTTATGTGTATTATAACTATCTGCATATTTCTCTTAATCCAGGTATTATAAAATTAGAGCCGCTTTAAAGCACATTTTCTATTAATATTTTATTTTTTCTATAGCTCTAAAATCTGACGTGATGGGGCAAAACTGATGGCATTTTTGGAATCAGCGCTACCCAAATACCCAGGAATAGTTTCAAATTCTCAGTCAACAAAAAAAAAGATTTTTTGTTCCTCTGTGTAATTTAAGAGGTAGAAATGCCCTCGGTCTTGGTGTGGCGGCTATCGTGCTGGCCTTCTATACCAAGGGTCGCGAATTCGGATCCCAGGCAGTCCGATGATTTTATTTAAACCATTTGAATACCAAATGGCTTGAATAAGAATGCCTGAGCCCCCAATAGATATATTCATTAATAACGGTTATCGTAAAAGTCTTATATGGCCTAAATTGCCGAAAAGTGTATGTGAATGTGTTTTTGAGTGTGAGTGTGAATGGGAAAAAAGTGTGTTTTTTTTTAATAAAAAAAAAGCAGTAGAAACTCATTTTAATGGCCTAATTGAGATCAGAATTCATCTGGATATTCAAAAACAAATTAAAAAATCGAAATTTAAAAGAAAATTAACAAAAAAAAAAAAAAATTAGGCATCTTCCGTGTATAATTGATCAGAATTTGGATAATCGAGTTTGATATATTTTATTATTCATCTAAAAATAATTTATAAGCTCGCTAATATATTTTTCTTAGACCCCTTCTCTCACTTATTAAACGAACATTTTTCTCCTCATTTGCTGGGTGAATGAAATGCGGTCTCAAATGGGAGGTTATGAAATAATTTCTTCACTTCTGCTGTAGATGGTTTAGTAGCGGGGGTGGGGGGTAGAGGGTTGAATGTAGAATAGAAATGGAAAGAGAGAAGAAAGAGTGAGCGAGTTCAATTCCGTTTTTGGAGCCACGCCTGCAAATGAAACAATAAAATATGGAATTTTAATGATTCAATGGATTAATTCGCCAAGTGCTTTAAACGAAAATTGAATTAACTCCCTCGCCCTCTTTCCACTCAAATATACTCGAGCCGAAAAGGTCATGAAAAGATTCTAATCAAAGATAATGAATTTTATATGGTCTAATGTATAAAAAGAAACCTGTTGGCCATCAAAGAATTTCATTAAAACTCATTAAAAATATTTATTCAAATGTTTTATTTATATCATGATAGGATAATTTTAATGAATTTGATAATGCCCGTGCGATGCGATATTAATAGAAAAATCTATTCAACAAGCAATATTTTATTTGTCAGAAACGATTATCATCTTTGAATTAATAAAACAAGGGAATGAAATATCTCAAATTTTATTAAAGTCAATCGAAAGAAGCAATTGTTGAGAGAATCGAAGAAAGGCGAAAAAATAATAGGAAACCAATAGAAAAGAAATTAATTTTTATTTTCTGGTAGACTATTTGGTTGCAAGACGCCAACTACCGCAAGATGGAGCATGGGATTTGTTTTTAGAATAGCATATATCAACGGTTCCCAACCTTTTTTGATGTGCGGCCCATTTTTGCCGTAAAAAAAACGCTGAGGCCCATACTAGGGTATACTGGGTATAAATGTATGCGTGTATGTGTAAGTAAAATGGGTTGGTACAAAATTAGTTTAAAAAAAAAAATGATTTTATTGTATTTATTTTGTATTAAGAACCAAAAGCAATCTTAAAAACTATGGGTCAGGTTTGAAAAAAGTCAATTTTTGATGAAAACTGGATTTTTGAAGGATACTGGATAGCCTTAAATCGCACTAAACCTTCAGTTTATCTTTGTATTATTTTTCAAGAAAACTAAAGTTGAAAAAGCTCTTTTATTTTTATTATTATAAATTTTTAGATTTGACTAAACACTAAACTACTATTTGGTAAATATAATTTTATATAATCGAACGGAAAAATAAGATTGACAAATAAATATGAAATGAAAAAGAAATATGAACAGATTTATGCTGAGGAACTTTGACAGATGATACAATCTAATCTATCCATAGGCGCCGGAACTGGGGGGGGCAGGGTACATTGCCCCCCCTGGCATCCTATAGGGGGGACAGAGGGGGGGCAAAATTTCTTCTTTTATTTCATTTATTTTTAAAAATGATATATTTTTACTTTTGAAAAATAAAATTTTCTAAATTAAAAAAAAATTAAAAGAGTAAGAAATTCATTTTTTTCAAATTTTTTCCAAAAATTTTTGATAAAATCACTAGAAAATTTTTTTTAATTTTAATTTTATTAAAATTGTGATTTTATTTAAAATTTTATAGTAATTTGTTTTTGTTTTATACTATTTGATCATATTAAATTATTTTAATTTTCTAAAAAAAAATTTTTTGCCCCCCCCTGATTCAAATTCGTTCCGGCGCCCCTGAATCTATCCCTATTCGTTCTATTAATTATGTATTATTTGAGCTAATTTTAAGCAATAAAAGATTCTAAATAATAAATTTCTAGTTTTATTGTAATTTGAAATTAATTCTGTCCCTTGTGGGAATGCTTAAAGTTTTAGGAAAATCTTGAAAATTCTCAAAGTTCAAAGGCGATGGAAAAAATATGACATCTATGGATAATGTCCACCCTAATTAATTTGAATACAAATCAATTGGAATAAATAGGGACAGGGAAGCGCAAAAGTCGTTTTTGAAAATTTCAAAAAACTTTTCTTTTTGTGAGATCAGTGAAGAAAATCTGGAAAAGTCTCAAAATTGACAAAAGTCGAAAGACTTTTTTTCCGCTCTCTAATTATAAGTAATAATTTTTATCTTTCATTAGACGTCCGCGGCCCAGATCCAATCAGCCCGCGGCCCACAAGTGGGCCGCGGCCCATGGGTTGGGAGCCGCTGGCATATATAATAAATAAATAGCCCTACAACATTGAGAAGATTGAGAAGATAATAATAGGTCAAATCAGTTTGGAAAAATAACAAAATCAAGAGTTGCGGGAGCGACTCGTCGCTGGACAAGGGAAAAGCAAAGAAACTCTTAATACTACCATTTAGTTGATATTCCAATAGATTCCAATGGCCCATTGCCTTTAGATGGACGAGTCGTCCCTAAGACGACGCTTATCAAGAAATATTTTAAATCCAAAATAAAAGATAGGGACGTCAAAAAAAAATTGTTGAGAAACTTTTCTCTTTCTGGGCGAATATCTCAAAAAATTTTTAAGATATCGAAGCCAAATTTGTTTATATAAAACTAGAATAAATAAAGATTATTTTAAGCACGAATTAAAAAAAAATAAAAAATTTATCTCTAAAAAGAATGGCAGAGGCTCAAAGTTGAGATTTTGCTAATTTCAGGAGGCCAAAGGTTAGTCTCTTGAAAAAAGGGCGCCTCGTATTATTTTTGCCCAGAGTCGAGGTGAAAGAAAAAATCGCTTTTCTGAGTTTTATAAAAGCGAGGCTATATGAAACAAAATTCTGTAGGGGTTTTATTTAATTGAAAATATTTTATATCGTCATCGAATTTTTGACATGAATCCAATACTTTCTCTCTATATTCAGGTATATTACCTATATACATTAAGTAGTAAGAGAAAGTAAAAAGGAACTATTCATTTTAATAACAAAAGAAAAAGTCTTTATGTATTTTAAAAGGAGAAAATCTGGTGTGACTGTAGCACAGCATTCTCTTACCTTTGGTAATCAAAAGTTGTGTTCTGTACCCCCAGATTTTTCGTGTCGACATATATTTAGTTTCCGCCGATATATTAGAATTAAAGATGTACAATTTATAAGTATGATGAATATAAATATTTATATGTTGTTACCATGGCAACCATTTCTCTATATCTTTTCTATGGAGTACAAGAGTAAAGTAGTCTTCAGAAGATTTCAATGGCAAAATGAGAATATACATTTTAAAGAGCATCTAAAAAATAATTGATTTATGAATTAAAAAAAAAAAAAAATCGTTGGAGCGAGCGAATTTTTAGAAAATCAAAAAAAACTGAAAAAGTGCATCAGTAATGTACTAGTACTCTTTGGCCAATTTTGTTCAAAAGCTTCGTGTCACGTCCCATGTAGGTGCGTAACTTAAATATAAAATTTCAACCTCCTAGCTCTTTCCATTCTTGATATATTTTGTTCACAGATACACAGACACACAGACATACAGACACAGACAGACCATGTCGCGAAAACCATTGGATTCAGGGGACCTCAAACGTGTAGGCCTATATCCGTCAAAATCTCGACATCGAATTTTTTTACATGAATCCATAGGCGCCGGAACTGGGGGGGGCAAGGGTACATTGCCCCCCCTGGCATCCTACAGGGGGGGGCAGAGGGGGGCAAAATTTCTTCTTTTATTTCATTTATTTTTAAAAATGATATATTTTTACTTTTGAAAAAATAAAATCTTCTAAATTAAAAAAATTAAAAGAGCAAAAAATTCATTTTTTTTCAAATTTTTTCCAAAAATTTTTGATAAAATTTTTTAAAATTTTAATTTTATTAAAATTGTGATTTTATTTAAAATTTTTAAAGTTTTATAGTAGATTTGTTTTTGTTTTATACTATTTGAACATATTAAATTATTTTAATTTTCTAAAAAAAAATTTTTGCCCCCCCCCCCCTGATTCAAATTCGTTCCGGCGCCCCTGCATGAATCCAATACTTTCTCTCTATATACATACAGTATATAAGTATATTCTCTATATACATAGGTAAGAGAAAGTAAAAAGGAACTATTTCGATATACTTAGGTCTTGTATTTTAAAAGGAGATAAATTTAAATTCCTCCGAATTGTTTCTTTTCTAGAAAAACCATTTCAATTTAGGCTTGACAATATAAATTTGTTTTCTATCTGTTATATAATAGTAAGAAAAACTTTTTCGCTAGTTTAATTAAAAGCAAAGCAAAGGCTCTTTTTCTCTGTTTCGTTTTATTTACTCCTTCCTTGGCTATTCCCATCCCTAAACATAAAGTTGATGGAAAATATTACGACAAGAACACCTCTCTATAACAAAAGCATCGTCTTAATTGCTCAGCTATAAACCTCCAATTGCGAATGTCATAAAGAGGGAGAAAAAGAGGGGCGGGGGCGGGAGGGGGGGACCAATTAAAAAACTTGACTCGTTTAATGAAAAATCCATAAAATTGCCAAATTAATATTTTACCTAAAAAAGATAAATGTCCGGGATTTTTTTTTATTATTATTCCTTTAAATGGTATGCGGAGCCATTTTATTAATTTCATTTTATTCATTAAATTACAAAAATAATGGCGAAATTTATGATTTATGTAATTTAAACATAGGGAAAGAAATTTAAAAGGTTATCTCATCAATAGGAAGTTATAAAAAAATGCTATTTGAATATTTATTATCAAAAAAAGGCATTTTAGAGAAATTTTACTCATTGTCATTAAACATTATAAATTCCTTTGTCTTGGCGTGATTCAGCTTGGGTATAAAGGATTATAGATACGCCTGAAATACAGAAACAAACAGGTTCGAAGGTTAAGATCCGGGCAGCTGCCCCCACCCCCCTTCCAAACTTGAAATAATAATAAAAAATAAAAAAATTGAAAATTTCACGTCATCTGTGAGAAGAAAAATCAAGATTGACTTCCCCAAAACCTTTTTGTATATTCTTTTGGTATTACGTCTGGGTGTGTGTGTGAACACGATTGCTTAAAAACGCATGCAGCCAGATCGATGAAATTTGGTATATACTCCTTTACATTAAAGTTGTAGATTTCTATAAACTTTTGGAGTAAATTGGTCACCTGAAAATAGTACTTTACCTAATAAGTTTTTTCAGAAATTTTTTAATTAATTTTTTTTTTTTTTCGATACCAAATGGCTTAAATAAGAATGCCTGGACCCCCAATATGTATATTAGGGTGGCCGCAAAAAAAAAATTTTTAATTTCTTTCGGCCGAACATCCTAAAAGTTGTCTTTTGGCTAGAAAATGATAATGGCAAAGTTTTAGCTAAATTGGGTAACGTTAACCCGTGCCTCATCGGGGTTAAAATTTTGAAAAAGTGCGATTTTATCTAAAAATTCGCAGTTTTTACTTCATAAAACGAAAACAAAGTATCGTAGAAAAATGAATCTTGGCTCATTTCATAGCAAATTTAATTCTCTTGAGGTTTTATAATAACCATTTTTTCATTAAAACTTATAGATTTAGTGATATTTACAAATTAGCATTTCGGTTTTGATATATTGCTCTTTCTGAAAAATAAGTGGAAAATCACAATATAGACCATTCGATATAACAATTTGCCGGGAAAATATTCCGAAGGGAATGAAATTTTTACTACCCCATACTCTAGAATGCCAATCCTAAATTTTCGACCTCGAGGACCGTGTGGGGGGAGGGAGGGGGGGACAAAAACCTCAAAAATTTGAGAAATCTTCAGGTTTTTGCTTATATCTCGTAAACTATTTATATTTTGTCAAATTGACCGGCCGTATTTCGGTTAGTATTGAGTCTACGAATTCGTTTTATGTACCAAATTTTAGCAAATTTAATGCTCTACAACTTTGTATTGTGCTATATTTCACAAAATATAAATAGTTTAAGAGATATAAGCAAAAACCTGAAGATTTCTCAAATTTTTGAGGTTTTTGTCCCCCTCCCCTCCCCCCACACGGTCTTCGAGGTCGAAAATTTAGGATTGGCATTCTTGAGTATGGGATAGTGAAAATTTCATTCCCTTCGGAATATTTTCCCGGCAAAATGTTATATCGAATGATCTATATCAGTGATTTCCAAACTTTATGTTACCACGCCTCTCTTAAAAATATTTAATCTTATGACGCCCCCTCCCCCCATTTTATAAAATAATACAAAAAAAAAATTTTAATGCTTAAAAAATATAATTTTATATTAAAGCGGAGTCAAAAAAAAATTCCCTAGTTATTGAATGAAAATTTTGAATGAAAAATTACAATTATAATTTTGAAATTAAAATTTTCTTTTTATTCTCGCCTCCGGCTCTTAAGAAGGCCGAAACGTCACAATAATTTTGGCTGCATATGACTAGGAATTTTTTTTTTTACTCCGCGAGAATAAATTAAAAAAAATATTTTTTTTTATTTATTCTTATTTGGTGCATTCTGGTGCAATGGATAGCACGCCTATGCCCCGGAAAGGCGGGAGATCCTGGGTTCGATTCCCAGGGGCCATGGGATGTTTAGCCTCATCAATAAAAAAAAAACACTCACATGTCTTGTTAAATATATCTATGACTCAGTTAAAGTCCGAATCGAGGTATTTTGAATACTATTATCTTTTTCAAATAATAGATCTCGAAAAATATTTAGCTATTCTTATTTATATTAAAACTAGCAATCATTTGGAAAATTGGTCCTGGTGGCCAATATTCCGCCCCTCCCCTTTGGCTAGTTATTTTATTTTGAAATTATTTTATTTTAATTTTAAACCCTTAATCCACCCCTGAGTAAAAGTATATTAAAGAAATTTGATTAACAAAAATATAGGCCAAATAAGAAGAATATAATGGTATAAATAATGGTGACTTAAGAAAAGATAAAAAAATACCATCGGGCTTGGTGTAACATGTTAGTTGGTAGAGTGCCTACCTTCTATAGCGAACGTCGAGGGTTCGGACCCCGTCCGAAATGGCTTAAATTGAAATGCCTGGACCCCCAATATTTATATTATTAATTAATAACGGGTATCGTATAAAGTCTTATATGGCCTGAGTTGCCGAAAAGACTGTGTATGTGTGTGTGTGTGTGTGTGTGAGTGAATGTGAGTGTGAATAAGAAAGTGTTTAAAAAAAAAAAAGATAAATAAAAAACAAATTTTTTTTCAATGACACCTACACTCCCCCTCCCCCTTTCAACAGCTTATATTGACCCTCTACCCTTAGTGAAATGTAAAATATTTAATTTCATATTCAAAAGAAAAGAATCGTTCTTCGCAGTCAAATTATTTGTTTCTATCTTTTTTTTTTTCAACGATAAAATGCATAATAATTACCTTTAATAAGACTCTCAAGAGGGTGTGCTGGTTGAGAGTGAGGTCAGGGTGGGTTACACTATATTAATTATTCACTTTGATTCACTTTAAACACAAAAAAGATAGCAGCGCTTGCAGCCCGGCCACGCTCTCGACTCGACTGAATGGGAGATTTGTCTCTCTCTCTTCTGTATAGGAATAAATAGATGGACATAGCAATTCCCTTTTTATTAAAAGTAAAAAAATACCTTTTTGCTCTAATCTAACTATATTTAGAGCCGGAAAAGAATGTCAACAAGTGATTTGGAATATTCCAAGGCCTGTCTTAAATAATCAACCCTTCATCCCCCCTAATCAAATAATAATCAACGCTAATTTTTAATGTTTTCTATTTATTTGGCCTCGATTTAGCTAAAATAAATTTAAAAAACATTTTTTTCAATTTTTCAACCCTTTATCCAATCCTAATAAATAAAATAATTATCACGTAGTGGCGTATTTCAATTTCGATCATTTTTCAGGAGAGCTGTTTATAGTTCGTGTTGTTATATTAAATGTATAGAAACGCAAAACCAAAAACCTAAATAATACGAAAAAAACATGGAAATACAGATTCGTCACTTTGTGATAATGTAAAGAACGCCAGGCCACGGCAATACCCGTTATATCTCAATTTTTAATTTTTTTGAGATACGTCACTACGTGTTGCAAGCGACGATATATCAAAATCGAAATGCTAATTTGTAAATATCACTAAATCTATAAGTTTTAATGAAAAATTGGTTATTATAAAACCTCAACAGAATTAAATTTGCTATGAAATGAGCTAAGATTCATTTTTCTAAGATACTTTGTTTTCGTTTTATGAAGTAAAAACTGCGAATTTTTAGATAAAATCGGACTTTTTCAAAATTTTAACCGCGGTGAGACACGGGTTAACGTTACCCAATTTAGCTAAAACTTTGCCATTATCATTTTCTAGTCAAAAGACAACTTTTAGGATGTTCGGTCGAAAGAAATTAAAAAATTTTGTTTTTTGCGGCCACCCTAATGTATATTAATCGATAACGGATATCGTCAAAGTCTTATTTTTTTGATAAAATTGGAAAAACCTAAAAAAAGTACACCAGTAAAGTACTAGTACCCGAATTTTCCCAAATATGAGACCTAGCTCAATTTCATTTTGGGACCACAAATAGTATATATTTAAAATTTGAAAAAAAAATCGTTAGAGCTGTTTTCGAGAACTGATGTGCTTATATATAAACAATCAAACGTACATTGCTCGTTTAATAGTATAAGATTATTTGTAGCCCTAAAGGCTTATTTGCTCATTATGCACCATCAGCAAACTTTAAAAATGTCAGTTAATAAGCCCACAATCTTCCGTCCACGCACTCGGTATATTACATACACAGGTAAGAGAAAGTAAAAATTATAATAAGAGTGTGGCCTATAACATCTCTTACCCCCCCCCCTTTCTTTTTGGGCATCTTTTGTTGAAACGACAGGTGGGTATAGATGATTGATTGATTTTACTTTCTCCTACCCTATATATGAAATATAGAGAGAAAGTATTGCCATCATGTCAAAAATTCGATGTCGAGATTTTGATGGATATTCATGCTTATTTTTGCTGAGTATTTTTGACTCTTTGCATTTAAAACAGCTTGTGTCTCCCCTTATTTAAAATCACAAAAATTATCCAATAATATTTTAATTCACAAATATTAGTTATTTTACATATACATATAATTTTTTTGAGAGGGAGTGTGGAGGAGTCAAAACGCTGCTTCTAGTTCAGAACCACCATCAAAGCTCTAACTTGGGGAAGGGGGGGCGGAGCCTTCGGCTGTGTTTTTGGACGATCCCGTCTGGTTGCCTACTTGCAGGCGTTCCCAGTTCTTATAGGAGCAGAAGCAGTCAAGCCTCCGATTTTAACAAATTAACGAATAAACAGATTTAAAAAAAAAACTCGCGCTTGGTGTAGAGGTTAGCGAGCTAACCTTCTATACCGAGGGACGCGGGTTTGGATCCCAGGCGGTCCAATGATTTTATTTAAGCCATTTGGATACCAAATGACTTTAATAAAAATGCCTGGACCCCCAATAGATATTATTTTAAAATAACGGTTATCGTCAAAGTCTTATATGGCCTAAGTTGTCGAAAAGACTGTGTGTATGTGAGTGTGAGTGTTAAAAATGTACCGTACTGCCGAAAACTAAATATATGGCGACATAAAAATCTGGAGTGACAAGCACAGAACACAACCGAAGAGTAGAGAGAAAAGTTGTGTGCTGTGCGACCAGCGACACCAATTTTTCTCTCCGGCTGCCCATTACAAATAATCAACTAATAGGTGCGTATTTAGATGGTTTTTTTTCTTGTATCATTTTTAGGCCAAGTCAATAATGGATGCAGGCAGATCTATCACTTTCAATTAAGAAATAAAAAACCAAAGATGTTACACCCGTTAAATTTTTATTATAAGCCTACATAATCTAAGTATTTATTTAATTAAAATAAGAAACCTTATTTTTTTATGTTTCATCATTAAAAAAGTTTATTAAATATTAATTATATGGTTTTCTTAATTAAAGAAAACTCATCTGCACGGATCTTTATGATTTATGAACGAGAATAAATTACAAAGTATTTTATTAATATTATTATATATTATATAAAAAAGTTTTAAAATAAAATTTAATTTATGATTTTTTTAAAAGATTTTCGTAATTAAGGTCCAGGTTTAAAGTGTAAAAGTAAAGCGTTTTTTTTTTAACCGAGAAAGGATGTCGATCCTCAAACTAAAGATTAATGAATCGCTTCCAGATCTGGGTGATAAAATTTTATTCTTATATAAATACACTCATGGTCCTGCTTCGACTCCAGGAGGCGCAATTTTTGCCTATTCAAACACAAACTCATCTCGCATATTTGCTAAAAAAAAACCTTCGGTAATCGAAAGTTGTGTTCTGTGCTGGTCACAACAGATTTTTGTGTCGACATGTATGTATTTAGTTTCCGACCGTACGGTACATTTGAATTCAAGATGTAAAATTTATAAACATGTGAAAATATTTATATTTTGTTACCATGGCAACCATTTCTCCTATCTTTTCTATGGAATACAAGAGTAAAGTGGTCTTCAGAAGATTTCAATCACAAAATGAGAATATACATTTTAAAGAGAATCTAAAAAATAATTGATTTTTGAATCAAAATCGTTGGAGCGAATTTTGAGAAAACCGAAAAAAACTGAAAAATTCCATCAGTAAAGTCCTAGTACTCTTTGGTCAATTTTGTTCAAAAGCTTCGTGTCACGTCCCAGGGGGTGTCTAACTTGAATATAAAATTTTAACCTCCTAGCTCTTTTAGTTCTTGAGATATTTTGTTCACAGACAGACAGACAGACAGACAGCCCCCCACACACACACACACACACACACACACACACACACACACACACACACACACACACACACACACACACACACACACACACACACACACACACACACACACACACACACACACACACAGACAGACCATGTCGCGAAAACCACTTTTTTTGATTCAGGAGACCTCAAAACGTGTATATCCGTCAAAATCTCGACATCGAATTTTTGACATGAATCCAATACTTTCTCTCTATATATATTAACATATATATAGAGGTAGGAGAAAGTAAAAATGAAAAATTTCTCGACAAGAGAGGAGAAAACCTATAAAATTTCATGTGTATTCTAAGATGCTCTATTAGTGGGAAACTCAGAATAAAATAAATATTTATTCATTCCATCTCTGTCTGTGTATGTGTCTGTACACAAGATTACTTAGAAATGTGAGAAGCTATATCGATGAAATTTGATATGTGTTTCTTATAAGAAACTAGTGTATACACTAGAAGTAAAGAATAGATCTTATCAACATTTGGAATAGATCAGTCAACGGAAAGAGGTTCTTTAACTAACAAGTAAAAAAAAAAAACAAAAAATTGAAAATCTTCAAAAATTTCGTAATTTAAAATTTTCTTGTCATAGTCATTTCGAAAACTGAGATAATCACTCTTTTTTAAAGAATATGAGAAAGCCAAGAGAAGATTATTTCTTAATATAAAATAATTTTTATTAAGTAAGATTGACCGGAGATGAAAATTAATACAGAAGAGAAATCTCTTCCATCACGAAAATTTCCTTGTAACTTAGAAGTCTCTATTTAATTAAGTGAGGTATTAATAATCGACCTCGCCTGAGGGTGTTAGTGATGGGGGTAAGGATAATCCTCATTGGATTAAAGGACTTATCGCATGTTCTATGCAAAATGGCAGTGTCATCTTAGCTGGTGCGTGCGTTCGGATAATTAACCTAATTGGTAGTCCCCCCGAGGGATCCCAACTCCCTTTGGCAAATATTCTGGTTGGCCATCCAAAGGCTAAGGGACAGACAAGTCAAAGACACAGAGCCCTTGGGCTTCTCTTCTTTGAACCCCTCCTCTCTCTCTCTGTGTGTTTAGTTATCATGAGAGAGAGAGAGAGAGAGACGCCCCCGGGGCTTTTCGTTGCTGTCGAGCAAGAAAGTGAGCCTGCTCTTCGGCTACACCCTGGCTCGTAACTTGTCTCCTCCCAGAAGCCACCGCCTCTTTCAGGCCAATCCCATCATAGCGTGTAAATATATAACAAAAAATGGAGAAGCTAATAAGATTAAAAATTTCATTTTTAATTAAATTTGAGGTTTATATTGATGATGGGCCAAAAACGTCCGCTGGCCCTCGAGAATCGAGCCCGGGATCTCCAGCTTATACCGTGTGCTTTCACTTGCATCAGGGGACTGGACCGCAGAAGCGTGCCGAGAGGCTGGAGATGTCGAGTTCGAGAGCCAGGTGATGTTTGGGTCTCAATCGTAATAAAAACTTATTATTTAGTTTATTAAGGTGGAGTAAAGCCCGGAAAGGGGCCATGAAGTTGGAACATGTCATATAGCGATTAAGCGGGCAGCAGGGGACCAGGGGACGAAGGCCCCTAAAAGGGTCTCTATGTCCCCCTAAAAAGGATGGAGGATAAACTTTTGGATATAACAATTATAAGTAAAGCCCGAAACTTTTAATTTCCGGATTAGTGACTGAACTTATAATTAACACTGAGGTGAATAAGACAGCCGAAAGTAATTAAAGAAAAAATATTTCTTTTTTGTTGCTTTATTTAATACAATTGTCGACGTTTCGGTTGATTTTTCCGGCCTTCATCAGGACAAATTTTATGTTTGCCTCTTGACAACTCCTGACATACTGTTAGTGCGAACATTCCTCAGATAGCATGACTTCTGCTTCAAGAGACACTCTAAATAAAACTTTTGCCGAATATGATAAATAAAAAGTTTTAAATATGCAACTTTATGCAATATTCGTCAAATATTCAAAAATATGCAATATAAAATTTGAACAATAGTGCCAAAGGGATTCGGATGGAAAATTGGTTTTCCGGGACGTACAGTGAGGAACAATATTAAGTCCCACCCAAGCGTTTTCTACTTGTGATTATTTCATTATTTTTTTTTTTTTTTGTTTTTTTAAAGAAAATGAAAATTTTTATTGGAAATTTTCTAGGTTTGAACCATGAAAGTTTCCATTAAAAATATATAATATTTTTTTTTTTAAACAATGAAATAATCACAAGTAGAAAACGCATGGGTGGGACTTAATTTTGTCCTTCACTGTACATGTTGCCAAATAGAATATGCAATTCCATAGGAATCCGGGTTTTAGTTATAAGGTTGCCGATTTATATTCATTTATTTTATTTATTTTTATTTTTTGATCAGCTTGTAGCTATAACAGAGAAGTGATTTCAGGGTTGAACGATCTAACGAAAAAAGACCCTAGGGCATTTTTTAAATCATTATCCACCACATCGTACTACACTACCCCCTCCCTCAACCCCTATTCAAATGGGCGCCTTTGATTGGATTATCGCAAGGAATTACATCAAAAACAGATACAAGCATTCAACAAATGTTTGTGACATTCGGTGACAGTTCGAGTCTTAAATTAGGCTCATATAAAACGGTTGAATCAAGCGAACAAAATTAATTAATTGTCCAAGAAGATTATTTTTTGTCATATATCAAATGAAATAAATGACAGAAAGAAAATGAGATCAATGTCTAGAAGGAAATTTTCACTAAAAGAGGAAAACCAAAATTTCATTTATGTTCTCTTAAAATTCCTGCAAAAGAAATCCAAATTCCTTAATTTTTTAATAAAAAAATAATAGCCCCTTCTTTATTTTTAAACACAAAAATTACTCCTTTTTTGCCTACTTCCTTTTTTTCCTTTTTTAACTAAATTAATAAGCCGTCATTCAGTAAGGAGGTATAAATTTCACTTCTTCTTCTAGGGAGAGTCAGAGTTTAGCTTCCCGCCCTGACCAACAAAAATGTATTCAAATAAGGGTAACGAGGACTAAGTGTCTAAGGGCCGGTTGTTTGATGTTTGGGTAGTTAGTGGAGTTTTTTGGTAGTGCAGAAACCCTCTTCATTTTTATTCTTATAGTAAAATATTCGACATCTCATCATTTTATTTAAAAAAGAAGTAAATATATTTGATTATTTTGATTCAGCTTCTTTTAAGGTGCGCGTCTAGCCCAATGGCGGTAAGCCAAAGGGGCAGAATAAAAAAAAAAAAAAAAAAGGTGCGCGTCTCGGGGTATTTTTCGGAGATTTCAGCGACCACAATTTTGAAGCTATCGACCTCAAATTTTTTTTAAATTAAAGCTATTTCAAATATCTACAACTTATAGAACCCCTTTTTTTGATTTACGAAAAAATAATTTTTTTTTTTAGATTAATCGCATTAAATAAAAGATATTTAAAAAAAAGGAGCTCTATGTCTTATAGATAATTAAATTAGTAATCATTGTGTTAAAAAATAATTAATTTTTTACCCTTAATTAATTAGCTGGAACCTTTCAAATGAAATGGAATAAATCCCTTGTTTTCCTATGGGAAAAACTATCGCCATCTCTTGCCGCCTAGAGTAACTCGGTACTGAATCGTCTTCTAAAGGCTTTTCGAGACGCACACCTTAACAATAAAATGATGAGATGTGATATATTTTACAATATGTTAAAGGTTAGGTTTGCTGGTATCAGAGGTAGCCATTTAGCTTTCAATTCCCATAACCCAGCCTTCGAGTATATGTTTATATGTTGAATTTTTAGCCAAGGTCTCTGTTAAATTAGCCCGAGCCAAAAGTTCTGTGTAAGATTTACCAATGGGGTGACATTAGGAACACATGCCTGGGACCAACATAGGTGTTGAAGAGGATTATTTGATTATTTTCTAATATCCAAAATGAAACTATGTTCGGGGGGTTGGCCAACTCCCTTTGGCGAAAAGAACCTAACTTCAGCTTCAGCTAACGCATTTTAATTTTTAAATTTTGTTTAAAAAAATAATTAAAAAAAAAATTATTATTTTAATTTATAATATTTATGTAAATTAATTTCAATTTTTATTTTTAATATTTTCTATAAGTTATATCTTTATTAAGTAGCTAACATCAAAAAACCCTTAATACTGAAGAGAGTATATTCCCTGGAAGTGGGTTTTCTGCATTACACACTAACCATAGGTCAACTAGCTAACCATACAACAAAAAACCGGCCCTAAAAGACAGACCTTTGACAGCGTTATTCCTCAGCTCCAGCATCCAAAGTTCGATTCAACTTAAATCTTTAAAGAATTCAACAAGTTTTTTTTTTTTTTTTTAATTTCGGCAACAGAGGCCATTTAGACCCCGTTTTTTACTTTCTCTTACCTCTATATATATGTTAATATATATAGAGAGAGAAAGTATTGGTTTCATGTCAAAAATTCGATGTCGAGATTTTGATGGATCTTCACGTTTTGAGGTCCCCTGAATCCAAAAAAGTGGTTTTCGCGACATGGTCTGTCTGTCTGTCTGTCTGTGTGTCTGTGTGTCTGTGTGTCTGTCTGTGAACAAAATATCTCAAGAACGAAAAGAGCTACGAAGTTGAAATTTTATATTTAAGTTAGGCACCCCCCTGGGACGTGACACGAAGCTTTTCAACAAAATTGGCCAAAAAGTACTAGTACTTTACTAATGCAATTTTTCAGTTTTTTTCGATTTTCTCAAAATTTGCTCCAACGATTTTTTTTTAAATTCAAAAAATCAATTATTTTTTAGATTCCTTATAAAATGTATATTCTCATTTTGTCATTGAAATCTTCTGAAGACCACTTTACTCTTGTACTCCATAGAAAAGATAGGAGAAATGGTTGCCATGGTAACAAAATATAAATATTTTCCCATACTTATAAATTTTACATCTTAAATCCAATGTACCCTACTGTCGGAAACTAAATACATGTCGACACAAAAAATCTGGTGTGACAAGCACAGAACACAACTTTCGATTACCGAAGGTAAGAGAAAGTTGTGTGCTGTGCGCCATCACACCAGATTTTTTATTTAATTGAATTTATTGGTAGCCAATTAAATTGAAATAAATTGTAGCATGAGACTAGATCCGAACCCGCGGCCCTTTGGCCCGAAGGCATTTTATTTTATTTTTTTTTTATCTTCAATATATTTGAGCTTAGTCATTATTGCATTACGAAAATATGATTTTGAAAACAATTCATAGAGAGAATATTCTAATATCTCTATCGAATGTTATTTTATATATTTTTTGTAAATTGGTCTATAAATTTAATTGTTTGTTTCAATGAGCAAAACGATCAAAAGAACACACAGCCAAACGAACGAACCAACGATCAAACGACGAGTTTATATATATATATATATATATATATATATATATATTGGATGATCATTGCGGAGTTCACAAATTCAAAAGCGATTAAAAATAATTTAACCACTCTCCCTTTCTGTTAAACAAACAAACAAAGCGCTGATTCGATTTAATCAAACGATTAGATAACCCCCCACCCCCACCCCCGCCCCCACTCTCTCTTTCTATCTGTGTATGTGTACCACATTTTATAGATTTATTTATTTTTATTTTTGATTTTTTTTGTTTTGTTTTGTTTTTATTAATGGTTAACTGAACAGAATAATTTTTCCAGTTTAATGGTTTCAAAAAATAAAAAAAATAAATTTAAACTCATTGCTCTATGAAATGATTAAAATTAGTATCAGTGAATCTTTGGATTGTATATGTATCGATAAAGTATAATCATTGGAAAAATAAAATTCGCCTTTATAATCGTATAACGCCGAGAGTCGTTTGTCCAATTCGAATAGGCTTATTAATAACCAGATTTTAATATCTAAATGTCTAGCCAAGAGCAAGTACAGTCGGCGCCACAAATATCTGATGCGCTTCGAGAGTGGAGCCTTGATCTTAGTCAAGCAAACCAATATTGTTAAAATAAAGAAATTAGAGGGGAAAAGCTTTTTTTAAGACAACATTCGACGGATAAGTAATTTGGTTGCCTAAGCTCAAGGCTCCACTTTTCGAGTACATAAAGCACTTGTGGCGCCAACTGTAGAGGTGCAGCAAAAAAAAAAAAAAAAAAACATCTGGATGCCTAATGTCGAAGGAGAGGAAATTTATTCGACCTTCCCTTAAGGAAGGCATATATATTTTTAGCCCCAAAATAAATCTTTTTCTAAGTAGAACCCATCCCTATTTAATGGTATTTCAAATGATCAGGGGCCAATTCAAATGAAATAAATTTTTCTCGCTGGGGGCGGGAAGCGAACCCGGGACTCTACGATGAGACCCATGTCTTCTCTCTGAGCCACAGGAGTTCAAAGATTAAAATTTTAAGTGAAAGCCGAATTGCAAACTAATTCTGAACATAAAATCCAATAATTGTTTGCCTCGTTTTAGAGCACCTGAGGATGATATTGTCCTATTTGAAAAAAAAATTTATATCTGTAATGTCCTTCTGGGTGGGCCACTTTTGGCGGGTATTACATTTCGCTCCGAAAAAGTGGCAAAACGACCCACCCTAGTAGAGAGAGAGTAAATAAATTGTTTTTACATAAAATTCGTTGTTTTCTCCCTCTTCTTTATCTATTTACGAATAACTTAAGATCGCCAAATTGATATTTTCTAATATTTAAAGATTCCTCCGCCTCCCCCCTCCACCCCACCCATTTCAATGATTATAAATATTCTCTACTCGTAAATGGACTTCCCACATATGTCTTATTTATTTTATTTATCAAAACGAAAAGATAAAAAAAAATCTGGTGTGACTGGCGCACAGCACACAACTTTCTCTTACCTTCGGTAATCGAATGTTGTGTACTGTGCTTGTCACACCAGATTTTTTGTGTCGACATGTATTTAGTTTCCGACAGTACGGTACATTCGATTTTCAAGATGTAAAATTTATAAGTATGACAAAATATTTATATTTTGTTACCATGGCAACCATTTCTCCTATCTTTTCTATGGAGAACAAGAGTAAAGTGGTCTTCAGAAGATTTCAATCACAAAATGAGAATATACATTTTAAAGAGAATCTAAAAAATAATTGATTTTTGAATTTAAAAAATCGTTGGAGCAAATTTTGAGAAAATCGAAAAAAACTGAAAAAGTGCATCAGTAAAGTACTAGTACTCTTTGGTCGATTTTGGTCAAAAGCTTCGTGTTAGGTCCCATGGGGGTGCCTAACTTAAATATAAAATTTCAACCTCCTAACTCTTTTCGTTCTTGAGATATTTTGTTCACAGACAGACCATGTCGCGAAAACCACTTTTTGGATTCAGGGGACCTCAAAACGTGAAGATCCATCAAAATCTCGACATCGAATTTTTGACATGAATCCAATACTTTCTCTCTCTATATATATTAACATATATATAGAGGTAAGAGAAATAAAAATAAGACTTGTTTTATTTTTTCGGTTTCAAGATAATACAATTTTTTTTTTAATCCTTAAGTAATTATAGGAATTTGAAATATCATATGGCAATTTCTTTAAAACTCAACAAGCCTTTCAATCAGAATCTAATTGGTTGCTTTTCATTATATCGATAATCAAGATAAATTTATTTTGATATCAAAAGGGTTGGTCGGATGTTTGTTGCAGGTAGAGAGCAAAAGCAAAGACCTTAACGGAGGGGGGTTCTCCCCGGTCATAGATCACCGGCAAATTTCCATAACACCAATTAGTTCCTCTACATTAACTCAAAAATACACCATTTATAATCCCATTCATGAGAAATACAAACAGTTTAAAGCAAGAGAGAGAGAGAGAGAGAGAGAGAGCCCTAAATGCATGCAGCGCGTGTGAAACTAAAAAAAAAAATGAATTGAAAACTTTGAAAATTATTCGAGCATTAAAATAGCACCTCCTCCCCGACTCTCTGTGTGTTTGATTCGCCCTTAGGGCCGCTTTTCTATAGAATATTTTTAATGGAAGGAAAATTAACATTTCACAGATGCTTGAATTTATTTCACAAAAAAAAAAAAAATAATAATAATAATAGTAAATCGTTTGTTATTAGAATAAAACGTAAATGTTATTAAAATGTCAAAATCAGACTATGAAATATGTATACAGCTATTATGGGGCAATCGAGAGAGAGAGAGAGGGCGGGGGGAGGGGGATGATGGGGGTGGGGAAGATTTGAACATCCTTCTTGGCGATTCCCGACACGAATTTTATATATAAGAAATTCCCTTTCTCCCTTAAGATTCCCTTCCATTCTCATTTTACATTTTAATTGGATACAGAAAAAAAATATATATATTTTAATCACGTTTAAGATTTCATCTATGAGAAAGAATATTAAAAATATTATTATTCTTAAAAAAGTAAAAAAGAAAAAAGAAATTGTTCTTTTTTTTAAAGAAACATTTAATTGATGTGGTTTTTATTTTATTTTCTTGCTCATCAACACTACACATTTCATCCCCTTTGCTTATTGTCTATCTCAATTATCGCTTCAATTTGACTGAGGGGATGTCCGAGAAGATGAGATCCATGTTTCTAGTCACACCGCTAACCTTTTCCCCCAAACTATTTTTAGAAGTTGTTTTTTTTTAAATATTAATATCGTATAATGAGGAAGGATATAAAAATGCAGGCAGCCAAAAATGTATAATAATTATTTATTTGAAGGAGGTATATAGCTGAGTGTTGTTATTCAAATTTGGTAGCTGCTTTGCTCATTTATTCTACTAAATTTGATTATTTATTTATTTTCCTCCCATACTACTCTGGTTTCCCGACTTCAAAATTTTCGAATCTTCTTCAAAAAGGGTTTGGAATTTCAAAAATACAACCCTCTTTAAACAAATGATATTGAATTTTTTTTTAATTGGTTGTTTTTTACTTTCTCTTATCTATATGTATATGTTAGTATACATATATATAGAGAGAGAAAGTATTGGATTCATGTCAAAAATTCGATGTCGAGATTTTGATGGATCTTCACATTTTGAGGTCCCCTGAATCCAAAAAAGTGGTTTTCGCGACATGGTCTGTCTGTGTGCCTGTCTGTCTGTTTGTGTGTTCAATTTTAAGCATGAAGGAATTCAGCTACAAGGTTGAAATTTTAAATTTAAGTTAGGCACTTCACTGGAGCGTAAAAATAGGCTTTTAAACAAAATCGGCCAAAGTACTTGTTCTCTTTTTTTCGATTTTCTCAAAATTTGCTCCAAAGATTTTGATTAAAATTCAAAAATCAATTATTTTTTAGATGCTCATTAAAATGTATATTCTCATTTGGCCATTTGAAATCTTCTGAAGATCACTTTACTCTTGTACTTCATAGAAAAGATAGGAGAAATTGTGTTTTTTTTTTCTAAATTGCTATTTTATTTGTTCTGAGGAGCGAATGACTTCAAAGTTGACGCACTCTCATCGTATAAATAATTTATTTCGCAGGCGTTTTAGAATCCCCAAGCATAATAATAATAACTTTGGCTCAAGTCTGAAATTATACCTGAATTTGTGCACTAATTATAATTTTCGTTAAACATAAATTCGATTTTTTACTCAAATTTTTTCACTCATTCAAATTCATTAGTTACCCCCTGCCTGGTCTCCCAGATAAGAGAGTATAATTAACTTTTAGGTCGACGTTATATTATATATAGCATCAGCATATTTTCGTTATTTGACAGATAATGAAATCTCGATAAATAATGATTGTTCAATGCCGTTAAAAGTTCTCCCCTTTTTTTTAAAGTTAGCTGCTTTTACGATCGAGATTATTAGTTGAAATGAAATTTTAAAGGATAACCAATTGTCGAATAAAGTCCTCTCTTTTATTATTGAATAGCATTTGATTAGGAAATATTGATATCAATTTGTCAGAGGAATCGTTCTCAGATGTTGCAGATATAATAAAAGAAAAAGAGGGAGAGATCCTTTTTTTTCCTTTTTCCCCTTTCATCAATCTGGTCAACGCACGTCACAACCCCCCCCCCTTCTCCCCCCATCCCTTCCTTATGCTATGCTGCAAGCAGTCAAAACCCTTCAGGCTGAATGTTTCAAATTAATCGTCCTTTTTTTTATTATTATTATTTCTAGACTGGGTGTATTTTTGAAGGGGCTGCTGGTGGCTATTTAATATCACATTTTTTAGGTGAATCTCGTTGGAAGAAAAAACTGTCATAAAATATACATTTTTGTATAAATAAAATTCTATAAAGAATGACGAATACGAGGCTTTTCTAAGTATCTCCTACCTATTACTTTCTCTTACCTATATACGTTAATATATAGAGAGAAAGTATTGAATTCATGTCAAAAATTCGATGTCGAGATTTTGATAGAAATACACGTTTTGCGGGTCCGTGAATCCAAAAAAATGGGCCCTGCAAAATGGCCTGTCTGTGTTCAAATTAAAGCAAGAAGGAAAGAGCACGAGGTTGAAATTTTGTATCTAAGTTAAGTACCCTCCTAAATCGTGAAAATAAACTTTTAAATAAAATCTGACAAAAAGTAGCCTACTAGAACTCCCCCTTGGGTGCCGGGGCACACCGGTTGGGAACCATTACACTAAAGTGAAAATAAAATGTGGATTGAAAGAAATCAAATCATTTCGTCATGTTTTTAATAATTAACTCTTTGAATTTGTCAAAGATTTATATACCACCATAAATATAATTTATAAATGAATAAGAGTTGTCAAAATTTAAAGATTTACTCACCAAATGAAGAAGTTGTTGAGATAAAGCTGAGCAGCGCTCGGAGCACGTCTAATAGAACTCGCTTCTCAGCCTTTACTGACGATCGAACAAAACCCATCCAGGAATGCAACCGCTGGCGACCTGTAAGAACAAGTAAACAATCATATAGAAAAGTATATCTATATCTGTGTGAGGTGTGTATGTGTGTGTGTGTTTAAAGAAAAGCATGAATTTAAAAATATTTTCTTTTGGGCACCAAAGGTCGAGGGTTGGCATCCCGTCCCAGGCGACAAAAATGTGATTCATGAAATGGATATTAATCAATTGAAATAAATAGGGACGAAGTCTGAATGGCCTCCAATGCCGAAAAAGACCTTAAATACGAATAAAAAAATAAAAAAAAATAACTCATTATGTTTATATAATTTTTCAACCCAAAAAATATCTCTAGTGGGTCTAAATCTAATATGGGGATATATATTTTCACACAAGGAAGGGAGCAGGGGCAGCCAAAAATCAAAGCTTCCGATTTTATTACAATTACCGAGACGTTTCGGGAAAACTTTATTCTCCCATCAGTTTTTCCGAAACGTCTCGGTAATTGTAGTAAAATAGGAGGCTTTGATTTTTGGCTGCTCCCGCTCCCCTTGTGTGTAAATCAACAGCCACGTACTTCATTGGATATCTATTTTCATATGCATCCCGCGGAGTGGTATTTTAAAATATTTTACCAAAGTGCCTCGGAGGATCATTTGGGTTGGACACCTCTGATTTGAACTGTCTCTTGAATGGTAGCTTATTATTATCTTGTCAGGAACCGACATGATTTATCTGCAATGTATATGAAAATTGTGGGAGATTAACTGCCTATTTCCTGAAGACGGGTGGCGAAGTGGAACGGAAACGTCAGCAGAGTCAATATATGTATTAGGCAGACAAATTTATCCTTTTATACGTACGAGTTTTAGTAAGCTCATGGGCCCACTCGTTGTGGGTTCGTGGATAGCGACCACGAGCTGCCCTAGCTGGGACTGGCAGTACTTCTGTTCTTTGCATGTCAGTCTCTTCCCCTTCCATATTTTCAACAGGCGTCAGACCGTGCGACGGGCCGGCTTGTTCTATTCCTTCCCGGTCGCAATAATCCATGATCCGCCGACCCCGCATAGCGGGATTAAGGCGAAGAAAGAAGAAGAAGAAGAAGAAGATACGTACGAGTTTTAGCCGTGACTGTGTTTGCTTTCACATTGAACGGTTTTTTGACGCGAACAATTGTAGATATTTATTCAAAATTTGTTTTTGTTTACGCGTGAAGATGAACCTTGTCGTTCGGTGACCGTCAATTGTAGTGACCGTCACGACGGTAAAATGTCGCTATACGGTGACGCGTCGCCGTATAGCCTAAAAAGATACCATTATGGTATTACCATACATTCCTTTACACCAACACAACAAAACCGTATAATGTAATAGCAGCCTAAGTATGTCATTTTAACAGTACTGAGTATCTGTCCTATGTTCAATACAAACGTGAAGATAATCTTATTGCTAGCCGCCGCTTTGAGGACCACCTAACAGAAAATTCAGCCTTGGGGGCTTTTTAGGAATAAAATTCTTCTGACCCCCAAGTTTTAGTTAATGATTTATTTATTAATATGCCGATCCCGTACCACGGGACTAGACACGGAAAGAAAATATTACTTATTAACAATAAATGAATAAAATATAAATTTATTTGAAACGCTTTTTTTTTGTCATTTGTTCGTCATGAAAATTTCAAAAAGTCAAATGAGTTTTATATTATATACAATATAAATAATTTTTTTTTAAATTCAAATCACCTTTGTAATAAAATTCTAACGTTGAGAGAGAGAGAGAGAGCAAGCTTCTCCCTCTCCTAACCTACCTCACACATATATAGAGCTCTAGCCTATATATTAATACATACAACCCTTTCTCTCTTTTACCCGCCTCATAACTCTTATTTGCTTTTAAATTCATCGTATATACGAATGAATTAATATAATAATAATATAAAATTTATTATTTCTGTTAGATTAATTTCACCAACAGTCGGTCGCATGCGTGCAAAGAACATTAAAACCCTCTCTCTTTCTCTCGTTTTAAAATAGAAACTTTTTTTCTTTTTTTTTTTATTCTTCTAAGTTCTTGAATTAATTTGAATAAATAATAAAGAGAAAGAGAGAGAATGGGGGGTGGATATTTAATATTACGACCTTCTTCTTCTTATTTCACTCCCGCTCTCTCTCTATTCATTTAAAATGCGTCTATTAATCTAATTTTCCTTAAACTCATCTCACATTAAAGATCAAAACAGGTGTCATAATTTTATGTGCCTCTATAGGGAGAGGGAGTGGGGAGAGGGAGTGGGTAGGGGGAGGCGGCGGCGGCGGCAGCTGTTCAGGACGTTTTATTAAGAGCCCAGGGGGGTGCGTAACACCCTTATTATGGCTCCAAGATTGAATTAGATCCACTGGATTAGAGTTGGTAGGAAGGGCGATCGATGTGGCCCTCAAGTGTGTAAACAGCCCCCGCCCTAATCAAACGCGGCGGCGGGGGTGTCATTAGCAAACATGAGGGTTCAGTCGCTCATTAATTGTGGCATAAAGCACACGCATATATAAATATATTGATATGACGTCACTTGAAGAAGTCGAGTATCTTGCCAATGGATTTATTTGTTCATTAGAATTTTAACCTTATGGATTAATTTATTTGGATGAAGTTAGGGTAAAATTCTGTATAAAATTCAAATAGAAATAATGTAATGGCAGCAAATTTATAAAAAAAAAATTCTTCCATTTTATTAGTTGCTTCAGGTTCGGACTCTGTTTAGCCCAGTCAAATTAAATGAAAATAATAGTCAACCTCGGAATGAAAGATAATAAGCTAAATTTTTTAATGAACCTTTATTTTGGCATTATAAATAATGTCTCAAAAGTCACATATTCTATTTGCTTCTGAACGTTGTGAAATTCTATATATTTTTTTTTTTTGGAATGTGTGCATAAGGTCCGAAGACCTATAATGACCAATAGTCACATGCAGCCAAGAAGAAAATAAAAACAAAAGGAGAAGCATAAGAGGGTAACTCAACTGCGGGAACTGAGAAGATGCCTGTTGAGATTAGACTTGAAAGTCTGAAGATTGTAGGTTTTGGGAAAGATAGACGTAGGGAGCTCATCCAATCACGGGAGGTCATGGGGACAAAGGAAGATTATATTGACTAGTTCTGTTAGTCGTGATCTGAACAGCATAGGGATGCTGGGACGATGCCTCTCTTGTGTTCCGTGAATATGTTGCATTGGGTGGGATAAATGATTTTAATTCGGCAGAGCATTGACCATGGTAATACCTTCTATATTCTAATGACATTACCACTTGTCTCTACTATAACAATGTAAAGATTTGGGCATTATTTAAATACTGTCATTGAAATACATGTATTTCAAATACCTGCGGGCTAAGTAGTTTGTATTTTGCATTCCAAATACTTTTTTTGAGGTAATTTTGTAATTCAACTTGTTGACTCCGTTTTTAGCTGTGACGTTTCGAACAAAATGTATTCATCCCAGGGCCGGATCTAGGGAGGGGGGCAGTGGGAGCATAGAGCCCCGGGCGGCAGCTATCAGGGGGCGGCAATTAAAGAAAGATTTTCTAAAAAAAAAAAGGTAAAAATGATATGAATTTTGTATACAAAATTTTAAGGAGGGGCAGCAAATTAAATTTTGTCCCCCCCCTAAAAATATCTTAGTTCCGGCTCTGATTCATCCACACTCTTCTTTAAACATCATCTTATAAGAAAAATATATGTACGATCATATATTTGTGTGACTAAAAATGATAACTTTGTACCTCAATTACCATATATTGCAATAGTGTTCAGACTAAAGCCCGGTAGTTAGGCAACTCTAATGGCAAACGCTCACTAAACCTTTTTTTCCGATTAAAATTCTGATTGAGATAATTTTTATTTCGATACTATCTCTATATTAATTTTAAAAAGATAAATTTTTATGGTTATTCTTTTGTTCGGCCTATTGGTTGCTTCGAAAAAGATATTTCTCACACAGACAAGCTGCCATTTGGGCTGCCTAACTACTAGTCTCAATACTATTGCAATAGAGTACATATAGATTGAGAATAGACTTATACATTTTGCTACTACTGTGCCAAACGATAATAAACTTCTCTATCCAACTTTCGAATAGTGAAGATAAGAGAAAGTGTGGGGTCGGTCACACCAGATTTTTTTAATTTAATCTCCTCCCTCTCGGAGAGTTTTTTTTATTCTAATGATTTAATCTTGAATCAATTAATCTCCGATATTTATTTTTTAATTTCTAAAGCAATACTCTTTTGAATTGATATCCCCCTTATTAGATAATTGACAAGGGTTGGTTCTTTGAAAAGAGGGATTCCCCCTGCCTTCCTCCTCAGAGTCATATCTTTCTTCACCCTCTCTCTCTCTCAACAAGCGCCATGTTTAGAAGACCACGTGGCTTTGACGTTTGATATGTCAAAATGTCATTGCGCACCCACTCGCCCACCCACCCACGCATACACACACATATATACATACATACATTCAGCCCTTTTGAGAGTGGATAATCGCTTGAGAAAAAAAAATAGACCTCGATCCAATCATATCGATATTTCCGGCAGAGAGGCTGAATTATTTATATATATAGAGAAGCAATTTCTGGTTGTGTACACACACACACACACACATAAGAGTTGACAGGTAGCAATAACTTAAACCGAAATGTGGCAGTTTGGAATAAAAAAAAAAAAAAGAGAATAAGATGTAGAAAAAAAAGCGGATATTAAAAACTCGCTGCGAATATAAAGTGATATTCTAATAGAATATTTTCAATATCGTGGATGGATTCCTTGTTTATTTGTTTGTGTGAAAGAGATAGAGAATAAGAGAGAGATGGAGGGGTGGGGGGAGCAGAGGTCATCTTAATGGCTTTTGGAGCAGAAGGGGAGATAAATATATATATATATATATAATAGTTCTCCGATGACCCTCTTGTTGGGACATTTATTACTCCATAAACTACTATTAGCCCCATAGCTTAATTTATCGAAATGATCCTCTTATTTAGTATAAAATTTATCTTCATAAAAAATTAAAAAAAAAAAAAATAAATAAAGAATTGTACAGGTACATTGAGGGATTAAGTCCCACCCATGCGTTTTCTACTTGTGATTATTTCATTGTTTTTAAAAAAATTATTAACTTTGCCCATCAACCGTAGGTTGGACAGGTAAAGTTAATGTAATCGTAAAAAAATCGAAATTTTTCTGAAGCTCCCAAATGCGTTTTGAGGTGCCCTGAATCCATTTAAGAAGTTTTTGGAATGATGTCTGTGTGTGTGTGTGTCTGTCTGTGTGTATGTCTGTGGCAATTTTTTTCGTCAACGAAATCTCAAAAACTATTCATTCAATTGTTTTGAAATTTTGCACACATAAACTAGGGGTAGATGCCAAGAACTGAAAAGGCTTTTGATAAACATCGGACCATTAGGGGGCTCTAGGGGAGGGGGACAAAAATTTTTTCTTACATAACCTATAATTTTTTTTATATATTCAGAAACTAGGCTTCCTTCCGAGTAAAATGATATATAATATGTATATCATCGGACCCTTAGGGGGGCTCTAGGGGGGGGGGCAATATTTTTTTCTTGAATAGTGGATGGGCAAAGTTGTGCGCTCGGCTTAGTCCGACCCTTTATTTTTTAATGGAAACTTTTATGGTTGAAACCTAGAAAATTTCCAATAAAGATTTTCATTTTCTTTTATAAAAACAATGCAATAATCACAAGTTGAAAACGCATGGGTGGGGCTTAATTTTGGCGTTCACTGTACAATGAGAATATAGATATAGTGTATAATCTTTTTTTTTTTAATTATAACTTAAATCATTTAAATATTATTATTTTAATGAGAAATTCTGAGTGGCAATCTCTCCCTCTATGTATTTTATTTATTTATTTATTTATTGGCCTTCGGCATTTGTATGCCATTTTGGCCAAATCCCTCTATGTTGGTATATATGTATTCTTTCCAGCCAGAGAAAAAAAGATACGTATTTATTTCATTATTAATTTCAATTTCTCAAAGCAATCAGGATGAATATTTATTTAAACTTTCGATTACCGAAGGTAAGAGAAAGTTGTGTGCTGTGCGACCAGTCACTAGATTTGTTATATTTATTCTTATTTATTATTTCATCTATAAAACTTTAGCAATCATTTAAAAAATTGCTCGCTGTGGCTAATGTTTGCGCCTCCCTGTTTGGAAAACGCTGGCATAGAGAATTGCCTCAAAGAATGGCGCTGAAGTGTTTCGATCAAAGACGAAGCCATCGCCTGTTAGATAGGCAACAGAAATGAAGATTTGTTGAATGTTTATAGGCCTATAAAGGGGCATTTATAAAATACACCAGATTTTTTGTGTCAACATCATTGGTTGTTTGGGTTTCATGATCCTTATGTATTTTAGGTCTGATGATAGCCGATATATTAGAATTCAAGATGTAACATTTATTAACAAAAAATATTTCTATTTTGTTACCAAGGCAACTATTTTTCCTATCTTTCCTATGAAGTACTGTACAAGAGTAAAGTGTGCTTTAAACTATTTTAGAAGCAAAAAAAGAATATACATTTTATACAATATCTAAAAAATAAACTTGAGTATGTTTGAAGGTGGGCTATTTATGAAAATATTCTTCGGAAATTTTTTATAAAATAAATATTATACAAATTTTTTTATTCAGGTCTGGCGACTGCGTTGCAAACATTTACAGTTTCGGTTTCAAGCAAACCATCATCAGGCCTAAATTACATTTTAACAAGAAAACTATTCAACCTCAATGGTTGTTTGGTTTTCATGTTAAATCCTTATGTATTTTAGACCTGAAGATGGATAATTAATACAAAATGTGGTTAAAATTAAATATACAAATTAAACACTAGGTTATTTGTTTCAAAGGTTTTATTAATTAAAAATTAACACTTAATACGTATTTCGACAATTCCTTGTCATCATCAGAAGTGATTACATTCTAATATACTTCTGATGATGACAAGGAATTGTCGAAATACGTATTAAGTGTTAATTTTTAATTAATAAAACCTTTGAAACAAATAACCTAGTGTTTAATTTGTATATTTAATTTTAATTTACAAAATGTTTCAACGAGAACCAACAGTCGAAAGTTTAAATCTTACAAAATGTGGTCTTTAATTAAATTAAAAATTAAAAACTCCCATATAAATAACAGACAGAACCCACTTTTTGGAATCAGGGGACCTCAAAATGTGTACTTCCATCAAAATCTAGAGATCGAATATTTGACATGAATCCAATACTTTCTTTCTCTCTATATAAATTAAGAGAAAGTAATAAAAAATATCCCAAAAATGAACTTAAAACTTTGACTTCCGATTAAATTGAAGATTAGTTTTTTATGATTAAAACACAGTAAAGCAAGATGAGTGCCCACATATCCCAAAGGCGGTGGGTCCGTTCTGCGGGACTTTATCCGCTTGATTGATTATCGCTTGGAACAAAAGGCGTCTAATGAGGCCAGAGCGAGAGGAGATCTCTCTCTGTGCTTGCGGCCAGGGAAAAGGGGAGGGATGGGAGGTGGGGGGGTGGGGGGTGGCACGCGCTTGGGGGCGGGGCCGAGTCTGGCTTTGACAGCTCTTTAGACCATTGGCGACGTCGCCATGGCAACCGCCCTCCCCCTCCGACGTCGATTCTTCCCTCTAATGCCAAGACACCCCATCCCCACCACCCACCCCCATCCACCCTCACACACACAAGATGATCTCCTTCATCCAAGAGGGAAGCCAACATCTTTCAGGCTTTCCCCTTTTTCTTAAGCTTCTCTCTAGCTTCAGCTCGTGAATATTTTTGCACGCCTAATACAAGCACCAGAAAAATAAATAAAACACATCTTTATTTTTTTTTTCTTTCTTCATTTGAATAGATTTCTGCCAAATATGGCCACAAAACGCGTTTCTCTCGGCATATCAATATCCAATTTTTTTTTTTTTTAACTTACGATCAGAGACGATGTAGAATTTGAGAAAAGAAAAATAATAAAGACGGCCTCCTGCAGGCATTTTATTACCATATTATTAATATTTATTTATTTTTTTTTTGTATATCTTCTAAAATATTTTATTTTAAAAATTCATAATACGAGGTTACTTTAAAATAAATCTTTTTTCTAAAAATGATTTTTATTATGGGCCTAAAAGCTTTCAAAATATAAAATAATAATTTGTATCCGATATTATCTCCTTTTTAGATAAAGTCCTCTTTGTATATACAAAAAGCTACAAAACAAGAGATGGGAATGCAAACCATTCTCTGACTACTTCTATAAAGAAAAAGAACAGCAGCTTTTAATATTTCGATTTATACAAAGAAATTTTCAATCATATATGACCCGAAGATCGTATAATTGGAATAAATTGTGTATATTTACGAGGGCAGGTCAATAAGTCCGTGACTTTTTGAATTTCCCGCCTCTTAACTGAAATGTCAACACTGCTCCTGTCAGCAGGCAACTATCAGCTGACTCCTGTCGAAATTTGAACCAGCTGGGTCTTTTAGTTTTTGTTTGACATCCATTAATAGCAGACTACTTCGAAATTTGAGAAGAAAATGAAAAAAGTGAATTTTGAGTTAGGAATAAATATAGAAAAAAACATTAATAATATAATCCGTCAGGAAAGTACAGACAATGGACGGAAGAGCCAAAAAAATTTCAGTAAGTTTACTAATAGCCATTCTCAGTTTGAAAGAACATTTATTTAATTACGGTAGCCATTTTCTTAAGACAAAACCTTAGTAGTTTTAACATGATAATGTATTAAAATATCACTATATTTTTTAAAAAAGCATTGTATTTGGTTATATAGCTCTGAAGATGGTCTTGATCAAAACCGAAACGTCAGAATTAGGGTTTATATAAAAAAAACCGACTTTTTGAAAAACCGGATTTCTTTTCTATAAAGCCTGTTTCGAATTTTTTCTGATTAAAAAAAAAAAACATATTTACAACTTTTGATAGAAAGTTTTTTATGACCGATGTTACGTCATAGTCCAACCTCAAAAAAAATTTTAAATCAAAAATAAAAAAAATACGGGTTGTTTTGCTTTTATAAGACTATGGCCCAAAGACAATATTAAACATTGAGTAATCTACCCGAAACGGCACGGAATTCTTTAAGAATAAATAAAAATTCATTTTGTTTTTAATTGCCTGGATCCGCCACTATATATATATACCACAGTTACTAGTTATTTGATTGTAACCCCTAGTTCGTAATTTTTGCATCTTGTACTTGGGATCAGGGCAAGGGCGGATACAAGGGGGGGGGGGGTAAAGGGGGTAATTATCCCCCCCCCGAGATTCGAAAAAATACCTTTTTTTGCAAAAAAAATTTATTTTTAATGTAAAATTTTTAAAATTAATACTTAAAAATTTGATGTGTATTTATATTCTGGCAAACAAATACAGAATGCGCTTTTAAATTACCGAAATTAAAAAAAATAGTGTGCTGTGCGACGAGTCACACCAGATTACCCCCCCCGAGAAACACCTCTGGATCCGCCCTTGGATCAGGGGTTCGCATCCCGTCTCAAGCGAAAAATGTAAGAAGTATTCTGCCAAATATCTCAAGATCTCAATGTCGACAAACACTAACAGATGAAACGTTGGCATTTCATTCATTCATTGACTTATTTAAAAAAAAAATTCATAATTTACTCTTGAAACCGATTTTTCAAAGCCAGTTTTTAAAATCAGGCAAACCTTAGTCAGCCTGAATAAATCGAAATAATAAATAGCTACTATACTTTTTGTTTATTCATCAACTATCTATTTTCTATAGGTCAACAATTGTAAGGCCTATTTATTTCCAAAAGGAATATTTTTATTAATATTTGAAGTCTATACTTCTATTTTTGACCACCAGTATCAAAATGAATTATTTATAACATGATTTTTTTTATATAAAATATTCTTCATTTAATACTCCATCAATAATTCTTTTCTTTTTTCTCTCTGGTGTGAATATAAAAATTTAATTTAACGCACCAATAATATAACAATATTCGCTATTCTAAAAAAGACAAAGAGATAAAATTTATACATCGCACACACAAACGGATGTAAATTATATAGTAAAAAGAGAAAGAGCGAGAGGTTTTAGTTATTCTTTCTTCTGAAAAGAAATTTGAATAATTGAAAATGTTTGAAACTCAATAAAAATTCACTGAGGGGTGAATATATATATATATAGAAAACGCAAGTGAAAATATTATATGAGCCCTTGGATTATGGGGATCTATAATCCAACTCATCTCCATTCGTTAAAAAAAAAAAAAAATTGAAAAAAGAGGGAAGAATTCCTATATTAAAGTCAATCTCGAACTGGAATTTTAATAAGTTTGGGAAAAATTATAAATTTTTAGATCTCTCACACTCTTTTCTATTTGCATTGTATCAATTAACAAATATTAGGAAAGATATTAAAAATCTGGTGTAACTAACAGGACAGCAAACAACTTGCGTAATCAAAAGATTGCGTGCTGTCATCGTGTCGTGATATGGTAACGTCAAATATTTACGTTTTCAAAAACACAATTAATAAATTACAAAAATATCGCATCATAAAAAAAATAATAGAAACAGCATTCCACAAAATTAAATATCACCAAAAAAAATGTATACAAAATATACGTAACTTACAAATACATGTATCTTGAGTAAGCTTCAAAGTAGGGAGAACAATGAGAAAATGACATTTTAAAGGACAACGTACCCTCGGACTTGGTGTAGTTGGTAGCGCGTCTGGCTTGTATACCAAGGCTCGCTGGTTCGGATCCCAGACAGTCCGATGATTTTATTTAAGCCATTTGGAATCCCTTTTGGATGTGCCCTTTCCTCCTCAAGATGAAGAGCGAAATTTAGTGATGGTAATTTTTAAGTTCTCTTGTCAAAAAAATCTAATAATTTCCGAATTTTGAGGTAAGAATGTTATTTTCCATGGGAAGGGAGGTCTCAACGAATCACCTTTATTAATATTAATTTGAATCGGGAATTAAATAAATATCACCCCTATTCCCAACTACTCTTCTGTGCCACTGCCTTTTCACCTTCCCTATATCATAAATTTTGGACCAGTGACTACAATCCAGGTGAAATAAATAGAGATGGGTCTAAATGGCCTTCGCTGCCGAAAAAGAGCTTAAATGAAATAATAATAAAAAAAAAAATTTGGGCCCCTTGACAAAATCCTGGGACCGCCACTGGTATCTAGTCACCAAATATGCAATATAAAATATGCAATATAAAATTTGAACCATAGTACCAAAGTGGTATGATTCGGATAAAAATTTAGTTGTGCAGGACCAGTGGCGGATCCAGAGGAGTTTCTCGGGGGGGGGATAATCTGATGTGACTGGTCGCAACAGCACACAATTTTTCTTATTATCGGTAATTTAAAAGTGCATTCTGTAGTTGTTTATCAGAATATATATACAAATCAAATTTTTAAGAATTAGTTTTTAAAATTTTATATTAAAAATACAATTTTTTTCCAAAAAAAAAAATATTTTTCTCAAATCTCGGAGGGGGGTAATTACTTCCCTTTCCCTCCTCCCTCTTTTTGTGCGGGACTTATATCTTAGCAAATAAAAAATATGTAAATGCATAGAAATTCGACTTTACTTATAATAAATATTAATAAAATAGAAGAATTTTAGAAGTTTTTTTAAACACTATATAGATCTATATAATAATTTTATTATAGCAGAGTGGCAAAGAAAGGCGCTAAATAAAGCGGCTAGAGTGGAAATTAAATTCGTAGCAGCAATATTATATATATTGTCGAGGAGTCGAGGAAGGCAAAGAGGCGAGAGTGTGTATAAGAGAGAGAGAGAGAGAGAGAGAGAGGGGGAGGGAGTTGCGTTATATGTTCTCTCTTCTCTCTTTCGGTGCTATAAACAAGCAGAGTTCACGCTCGGCTGCGCCAGTAGAAGGCGTCAAGCATCGTTAAAGACTGCCACCAGCCTCACTCATCCTCTCGCTCTTTCACTTATCATCCTCCTCCTACCCCCTACTCTTCATTCTCATATATTTATTAGCATTGTTATCTTGGAATATGTAACCGAATCAGAAGGATCTGAAATTCAATTTCTAGTGGCTGTGTATATTTACGTATAAATTACAATAACAAGAGAGAAACTCGTAGATTCAAAGAATTTCTTTATGTGTAAGTCAAAGGGAATAATAAATGATTAAATTAAATGATTTTGATAATTTTGGGCCGGAGACCAGAAGGCAAGACAAAATGCTGTCAATATACTCTATTAAAGATTACAATATATTTCAAATAAAAGACATTTTTTGGCGTGGATTGTTTTAGCAAATAATAATACAAAAACTGTATATTTAATTACAATAATTACAACGTTTCGGTTCAGTTAACTGAGTGTTCATTGTTCAAAGTGAATGCATCTACCTGATGAAGGCTGCAAAATTAGCAGCCGAAACGTTGTAATTATTGTAATTCATAACACACTTTTTGTACTTTTATTTGCTAAAATAAACCACGAACTAAGTTTAAAAAAATGTCTTTTGTTTCTACTACAATAATCGTGAAAGTTTAACAAGTAAATCAAA
>JAKCPI010021655.1:0-12879 GCA_023213315.1 Euborellia annulipes
ATTTTTCCTATCTTTCCTATGAAGTACTGTACAAGAGTAAAGTGTGCTTTAAACTATTTTAGAAGCAAAAAAAGAATATACATTTTATACAATATCTAAAAAATAAACTTGAGTATGTTTGAAGGTGGGCTATTTATGAAAATATTCTTCGGAAATTTTTTATAAAATAAATATTATACAATTTTTTTTATTCAGGTCTGGCGACTGCGTTGCAAACATTTACAGTTTCGGTTTTCAAGCAAACCATCATCAGGCCTAAATTACATTTTAACAAGAAAACTATTCAACCTCAATGGTTGTTTGGTTTTCATGTTAAATCCTTATGTATTTTAGACCTGAAGATGGATAATTAATACAAAATGTGGTTAAAATTAAATATACAAATTAAACACTAGGTTATTTGTTTCAAAGGTTTTATTAATTAAAAATTAACACTTAATACGTATTTCGACAATTCCTTGTCATCATCAGAAGTGATTACATTCTAATATACTTCTGATGATGACAAGGAATTGTCGAAATACGTATTAAGTGTTAATTTTTAATTAATAAAACCTTTGAAACAAATAACCTAGTGTTTAATTTGTATATTTAATTTTAATTTACAAAATGTTTCAACGAGAACCAACGGTCGAAAGTTTAAATCTTACAAAATGTGGTCTTTAATTAAATTAAAAATTAAAAACTCCCATATAAATAACAGACAGAACCCACTTTTTGGAATCAGGGGACCTCAAAATGTGTACTTCCATCAAAATCTAGAGATCGAATATTTGACATGAATCCAATACTTTCTTTCTCTCTATATAAATTAAGAGAAAGTAATAAAAAATATCCCAAAAATGAACTTAAAACTTTGACTTCCGATTAAATTGAAGATTAGTTTTTTATGATTAAAACACAGTAAAGCAAGATGAGTGCCCACATATCCCAAAGGCGGTGGGTCCGTTCTGCGGGACTTTATCCGCTTGATTGATTATCGCTTGGAACAAAAGGCGTCTAATGAGGCCAGAGCGAGAGGAGATCTCTCTCTGTGCTTGCGGCCAGGGAAAAGGGGAGGGATGGGAAGTGGGGGTGGGGGGTGGCACGCGCTTGGGGGCGGGGCCGAGTCTGGCTTTGACAGCTCTTTAGACCATTGGCGACGTCGCCATGGCAACCGCCCTCCCCCCTCCGACGTCGATTCTTCCCTCTAATGCCAAGACACCCCATCCCCACCACCCACCCCCATCCACCCTCACACACACAAGATGATCTCCTTCATCCAAGAGGGAAGCCAACATCTTTCAGGCTTTCCCCTTTTTCTTAAGCTTCTCTCTAGCTTCAGCTCGTGAATATTTTTGCACGCCTAATACAAGCACCAGAAAAATAAATAAAACACATCTTTATTTTTTTTTTCTTTCTTCATTTGAATAGATTTCTGCCAAATATGGCCACAAAACGCGTTTCTCTCGGCATATCAATATCCAATTTTTTTTTTTTTTTTTTTAACTTACGATCAGAGACGATGTAGAATTTGAGAAAAGAAAAATAATAAAGACGGCCTCCTGCAGGCATTTTATTACCATATTATTAATATTTATTTATTATTTTTTTGTATATCTTCTAAAATATTTTATTTTAAAAATTCATAATACGAGGTTACTTTAAAATAAATCTTTTTTCTAAAAATGATTTTTATTATGGGCCTAAAAGCTTTCAAAATATAAAATAATAATTTGTATCCGATATTATCTCCTTTTTAGATAAAGTCCTCTTTGTATATACAAAAAGCTACAAAACAAGAGATGGGAATGCAAACCATTCTCTGACTACTTCTATAAAGAAAAAGAACAGCAGCTTTTAATATTTCGATTTATAAAAAGAAAATCATATATGACCCGAAGATCGTATAATTGGAATAAATTGTGTATATTTACGAGGGCAGGTCAATAAGTCCGTGACTTTTTGAATTTCCCGCCTCTTAACTGAAATGTCAACACTGCTCCAGTCAGCAGGTAACTATCAGCTGACTCCTGTCGAAATTTGAACCAGCTGGGTCTTTTAGTTTTTGTTTGACATCCATTAATAGCAGACTACTTCGAAATTTGAGAAGAAAATGAAAAAAGTGAATTTTGAGTTAGGAATAAATACCGGTATAGAAAAAAACATTAATAATATAATCCGTCAGGAAAGTACAGACAATGGACGGAAGAGCCAAAAAAATTTCAGTAAGTTTACTAATAGCCATTCTCAGTTTGAAAGAACATTTATTTAATTACGGTAGCCATTTTCTTAAGACAAAACCTTAGTAGTTTTAACATGATAATGTATTAAAATATCACTATATTTTTTAAAAAAGCATTGTATTTGGTTATATAGCTCTGAAGATGGTCTTGATCAAAACCGAAACGTCAGAATTAGGGTTTATATAAAAAAAACCGACTTTTGAAAAACCGGATTTCTTTTCTATAAAGCCTGTTTCGAATTTTTTTCTGATTAAAAAAAAAAAAACATATTTACAACTTTTGATAGAAAGTTTTTTATGACCGATGTTACGTCATAGTCCAACCTCAAAAAAAATTTTAAATCAAAAATAAAAAAAATACGGGTTGTTTTGCTTTTATAAGACTATGGCCCAAAGACAATATTAAACATTGAGTAATCTACCCGAAACGGCACGGAATTCTTTAAGAATAAATAAAAATTCATTTTGTTTTTAATTGCCTGGATCCGCCACTATATATATATACCACAGTTACTAGTTATTTGATTGTAACCCCTAGTTCGTAATTTTTGCATCTTGTACTTGGGATCAGGGCAAGGGCGGATACAAGGGGGGGGGTAAAGGGGATAATTACCCCCCCCCGAGATTCGAAAAAATACCTTTTTTTGCAAAAAAAATTTATTTTTAATGTAAAATTTTTAAAATTAATACTTAAAAATTTGATGTGTATTTATATTCTGGCAAACAAATACAGAATGCGCTTTTAAATTACCGAAATTAAAAAAAATAGTGTGCTGTGCGACGAGTCACACCAGATTACCCCCCCCGAGAAACACCTCTGGATCCGCCCTTGGATCAGGGGTTCGCATCCCGTCTCAAGCGAAAAATGTAAGAAGTATTCTGCCAAATATCTCAAGATCTCAATGTCGACAAACACTAACAGATGAAACGTTGGCATTTCATTCATTCATTGACTTATTTAAAAAAAAAATTCATAATTTACTCTTGAAACCGATTTTTCAAAGCCAGTTTTTAAAATCAGGCAAACCTTAGTCAGCCTGAATAAATCGAAATAATAAATAGCTACTATACTTTTTGTTTATTCATCAACTATCTATTTTCTATAGGTCTAAGCCTATTTATTTTCAAAAGGAATATTTTTATTAATATTTGAAGTCTATACTTCTATTTTTGACCACCAGTATCAAAATGAATTATTTATAACATGATTTTTTTTTATATAAAATATTCTTCATTTAATACTCCATCAATAATTCTTTTCTTTTTCTCTCTGGTGTGAATATAAAAATTTAATTTAACGCACCAATAATATAACAATATTCGCTATTCTAAAAAAGACAAAGAGATAAAATTTATACATCGCACACACAAACGGATGTAAATTATATAGTAAAAAGAGAAAGAGCGAGAGGTTTTAGTTATTCTTTCTTCTGAAAAGAAATTTGAATAATTGAAAATGTTTGAAACTCAATAAAAATTCACTGAGGGGTGAATATATATATATAGAAAACGCAAGTGAAAATATTATATAGCCCTTGGATTATGGGGATCTATAATCCAACTCATCTCCATTCGTTAAAAAAAAAAAAAAAATTGAAAAAAGAGGGAAGAATTCCTATATTAAAGTCAATCTCGAACTGGAATTTTAATAAGTTTGGGAAAAATTATAAATTTTTAGATCTCTCACACTCTTTTCTATTTGCATTGTATCAATTAACAAATATTAGAAAAGATATTAAAAAATCTGGTGTAACTAACAACACAGCAAACAACTTGCGTAATCAAAAGATGTGCGTGCTGTCATCGTGTCGTGTGATATGGTGACGTCAAATATTTACGTTTTCAAAAACACAATTAATAAATTACAAAAATATCGCATCATAAAAAAATATTAGAAACAGCATTCACAAAATCTCGCGTCTGGCTTGTATACCAAGGGTCGCTGGTTCGGATCCCAGGCAGTCCGATGATTTTATTTAAGCCATTTGGAATCCCTTTTTAGATGTTTCAAGATGAAGAGCGAAATTTGGTGATGGTAATTTTTAAGTTCTTTTGTCAAAAAATTCTAATAATTTCCGAATTTTGAGGTAAGAATGTTATTTTCCATGGGAAGGGAGGTCTCAACGAATTCACTTCTTTATTAATATTAATTTGAATCTGGAACTAAATAAATATCACCCCTATTCCCAACTACTCTTCTGTGCCACTGCCTTTTCACCTTCCCTATATCATAAATTTTGGACCAATGACTACAATCCAGGTGAAATAAATAGAGAGGGGTCTAAATGGCCTTCGCTGCCGAAAAAGAGCTTAAATGAAATAATAATAAAAAAAAAAATTTGGGCCCCTTGACAAAATCCTGGGACCGCCACTGGTATCTAGTCACCAAATATGCAATATAAAATATGCAATATAAAATTTGAACCATAGTACCAAAGTGGTATGATTCGGATAAAAATTTAGTTGTGCAGGACCAGTGGCGGATCCAGAGGAGTTTCTCGGGAGGGGGGGGGATAATCTGATGTGACTGGTCGCACAGCACACAATTTTTTCTTATTATCGGTAATTTAAAAGTGCATTCTGTAGTTGTTTATCAGAATATATATACAAATCAAATTTTTAAGAATTAGTTTTTAAAATTTTATATTAAAAATACAATTTTTTTCAAAAAAAAAAAATATTTTTCTCAAATCTCGGAGGGGGGGGTAATTACTTCCTTTCCCTCCTCCTTGTGCGGGACTTATATCTTAGCAAATAAAATATGTAAATGCATAGAAATTCGGACTTTACTTATAATAAATATTAATAAAATAGAAGAATTTTAGAAGTTTTTTTTTTTAAACACTATATAGATCTATATAATAATTTTATTATAGCAGAGTGGCAAAGAAAGGCGCTAAATAAAGCGGCTAGAGTGGAAATTAAATTCGTAGCAGCAATATTATATATATTGTCGAGGAGTCGAGGAAGGCAAAGAGGCGAGAGTGTGTATAAGAGAGAGAGAGAGAGAGAGAGAGAGAGGGGGAGGGAGTTGCGTTATATGTTCTCTCTTCTCTCTTTCGGTGCTATAAACAAGCAGAGTTCACGCTCGGCTGCGCCAGTAGAAGGCGTCAAGCATCGTTAAAGACTGCCACCAGCCTCACTCATCCTCTCGCTCTTTCACTTATCATCCTCCTCCTACCCCCTACTCTTCATTCTCATATATTTATTAGCATTGTTATCTTGGAATATGTAACCGAATCAGAAGGATCTGAAATTCAATTTCTAGTGGCTGTGTATATTTACGTATAAATTACAATAACAAGAGAGAAACTCGTAGATTCAAAGAATTTCTTTATGTGTAAGTCAAAGGGAATAATAAATGATTAAATTAAATGATTTTGATAATTTTGGGCCGGAGACCAGAAGGCAAGACAAAATGCTGTCAATATACTCTATTAAAGATTACAATATATTTCAAATAAAAGACATTTTTTGGCGTGGATTGTTTTAGCAAATAATAATACAAAAACTGTATATTTAATTACAATAATTACAACGTTTCGGTTCAGTTAACTGAGTGTTCATTGTTCAAAGTGAATGCATCTACCTGATGAAGGCTGCAAAATTAGCAGCCGAAACGTTGTAATTATTGTAATTCATAACACACTTTTTGTACTTTTATTTGCTAAAATAAACCACGAACTAAGTTTAAAAAAATGTCTTTTGTTTCTACTACAATAATCGTGAAAGTTTAACAAGTAAATCAAATATATTATATACGTATAATATATGGTGATGTCAAAGAAAAACTAGCAAAAAATTTATTTTATTCAATCGTAAGGCGTTAATTTAGAATAAAATAAATTTTACCTGTTGAAATTTTATATTTAAGTTGGGCTCTGAGGTTTTTATATTGAATTTTGTAGTGTTTTTAAGGAATGCTCAGGGGCCCATGTCTTGTGGGTACGTGGATGGCGACCACGAGCTTCCCGAGCTGCGACTGGCAGTCCTTCTATTCTTTACATGTCTGTCCTTTCCTTCTATATTTTCAACAGATGTCAGGCCATGCGACGAGCCGGCCTGTTCTATTTCTTCCGGTCGCAAAAAACCCATTCTGCCGACCCCTTTTATCGCCGACCCCGCACCACAGGAATAATAAAGGCGAAGAAAGAAGAAGAAGTAGTGTTTTAAAGGAGCTCAATGACCGTTGGCTAAAAGATGGGATAAAAAAACCGGCCATAGAGTAGGCCTACTAGTACTTTACTGTTGTACTAGGCCTATATTTAGTTTTTTTCGGTTTTTTTTTTTTTTTTTTTTTTTTTAATTCGCTCTAACGATTTTGATTAAAATTTAGATTTCATTTTAAAATGTATTTTTTCATTTTGCCATTTAAATTGTTTGAAGCACTTAACTCTTGTACTTCATAGAAAAGATATTTCCCATGTTTATAAAATTTACATTTTTTTTTAACCTTTTCGGCTACAGAGGCCATTTATGGATGATTAATTTATTTTATCAATTGAAAATTCATAGTATCGATGGATTTAACATTTTGAATTCTAATAAATCGGCGGAAATAAAAAATATGTTGACATAAAAAATCTGGTGCGACAGCAATTAGGTAGGAGAAAGTTGTGTGCTGTGCGATCAGAAACGAACCCAGAACCCCAGGCACGAAAATTTTATAATTTTAATTTTAAAAAATACGTTTCGAATTAAAATGAGCATTGAGTTAATTAAAAGCCTTTGTGGTAGATATTTAAATAAAATTTCTTTAAAAATAAAATATATTCTATATATCTTGAAAAGACCGATGTAAAAAGTTTTAGAGATATGATGGTCTCTGCTCGTGATGCCTGGCATCGATTGGCCAGCATCCAAGTTGGTCCAGATCCCTTCCTCTCGATAGATATAGGTATATTTGCATTTCGCATTCATTTGAATTGAAAAGTTTTTTTTTTTTTTTTTAATTCGATTTGTAAGCTCATCAACGGATTAAAATACCAATTCCAAATATTGTATCTCTCTTTCACTCTTTATGATATTTTTTTATAACGGAGTCTGAAAGAGACAACTTTGATTAAAATATGGATAAACCCAATATTCAATCCAATATTGATACTAAAAAAAAAATTGATATATTTTTTAAAATATAATAAATAAATATAAATTTATATTCTTTTTTTTTTTATTTTTTACATCATATTTCAACGATGAGCACTATCTCTCTACACTATCCTGGGCGTACTCAGGGGCGAGGTTCGGAAGATCCGAGAGCTAATCTCCCCTTTTAGACCGATATCACTCCTAAGTTCTTTGTCAAAAATCCTTGAGAGAGAAGTTCACTATCAAATAACCAACTATTTAAATATTAATGGACTCTTTGATGAGTTTCAATCGGGATTTCGAAGTAATCACAGCACTCAGACAGCGCTTATTAGAATTACTGATGAAATCAAATTAGCAATTGACAAGAGAATGTTGACTGGCTTAGTTTTATTTGATTTAACTAAAGCATTTGATTCCGTCAATCATACCTTACTTTTAAAGAAAATGAGTAATTTAGGTTTTTCCCAGTCAGTATTATTGTGGTTTGCATCCTATCTGACTGAGAGAAAGCAACTGGTACTGGGTCCTGATAAAAAACAATCTCAAGTCCTGCCAGTAACAGCCGGTGTGCCACAGGGTAGTGTGTTAGGGCCATTACTCTTTAATATTTTTCTTAGCGACTTTCCAAAACTAAAATCTTGTAAATATCAATTCTATGCAGATGACCTACAGATCTTTCTTTCCTTCTCTCCAAATGATATGGGAAACGCAATTTCAAAAATTAATGATGATATAAAAATCATCCATTCTTGGACTAAAAATAATGGGCTGATCATAAATAAAAAGAAGACCAAGGCGATGATTTTGGGGAGTGCGGTCTCTTTAAACAAATTTCGTGATGTTGATTTCCCTGACATTGTGGTGGATGGTGAAAAGGTGAATTATGAGACTGCTTTGTCAAATCTTGGACTAATATTTAATCCCACCCTGTCCTGGAAGGAACATGTGACATCTATGTCTAATAAAGTTTTTAAACACCTATCTATTTTTTAAACGAAGTTCTGATCTTTTACCCCTCTCAACTAGAATCCATCTTGTTAAGACTCTTGTCCTCCCAATTTTTGACTATTGTAGTCTAATATATATGAACCTTGCAGGGGAGTTGAGTACGAAGTTGGATAGACTCTTAAATTCATGTATAAGGTTCATATATGATGTCCCAATCCGTGAACATATCACACCTTATTATATGAAATTAAAATGGTTAAAACTACCCCAGAGACGTCTGTATTCACTTGGGGTATTTTTATATAAACTTTTCAGGGGTGGGGAACCTGATTATATATACCAACTTTTCCAAACAAGAAATATGGTGGTTGAGAGGGAACTGAGAGGGACTGGGCAGGATCTTCATATGCCTTTACACAGGACAACCATTTATGGAAATTCATTCGCCGTCCACTCTGTCAGATTTTGGAACTCGCTCCCTGGCTCCCTGAAGTCCTCGCCTACATTATATATTTTTTGTCATCGGCTGGAGAAGTATTTGTTAACAAATTAATTATCATTGGAAATAAATAAAGAAATAAATAAATAAATAAATGAATAGATAAATATATATAAAATAACTAAATAATTCAATCAATAATTGAGAATGTATTTCTTTTTTTTAAGAATTAAATTTATCATACCTGTATGAATGGTATTGTATAATATTGATAATGTGTATGAGTCTGATTATATTTTTAAAAATTGTTACACTTATGTAAAATCGGAGATAAATAACTCCAAGCATGTATTTTACGGCTCTGAAGAGAACAAATAGTTCTCAGGGCCATCAATAAATTCAATTCTATTCTATTCTATTCTATTCTTCCCACATGAGTACATTTTAAAGAACATTTCAAATATTTTTTTAAATTTTAACCCTTTGTTTCTCGCTATGAAATTCTTTTGACGTGACCAAGTCTTACAATGCAAGTATATGGGTCGATCAGGGAAGCATGCACGGAAACGTTGGATAATAGCATATTATCGGCTTGAATAACTCCTCTCTTCAAAGAGGTATAATTATTTTGAATATATTGTTAGAAAGAATGATTCTTCAGGTAAAGATTTCACCATTTATTTTTTTCCTATTATTTAAATTTACCGCGTGAGAATGCGCGCGGCGGGAAATTCTTATTTGAATGTTTAAACCATTGTAGATTCCGAACGACTAATCAGATCAGACTAAATTTGATGTCAATTTGTGCAGAAAGAAAAAACTCTAATTGGCTCTATAAAAAAAATTGCGAATAATAAACTTTAGAACCAATTTTGATTTACGAGATTTTTTTTCGGGACCCCATATTACTCTCCTCTCCCTGGCTACGGCCCTGAATCGACTATCTATCACAACAATTCATTAAGTAGATCGGCAGACCTGGTAGGAGATTAGAGCAAAAGCGGTCAAGCCATAAAGACTTAGGCGGTTTTCATTATTTAAAGTCCATTCACACTTATACCAAATGATTTTAAAAATATTCACCGGACTGCCTGGGATCAGCGGCGTAACTACCCTTTGAGGGCGCACGGGGCGAAGCTCAACAGGGGCGCCGTTTTTCGTTCGACCTTTTTTTTTTTTAGTATTCGAATCTCGTTCGGGCTTTTTTGTAATTTTTTTCCGGATTTGTGATATAAAACGAATTTATTATGAAATTTCAAAAAAAAAAGCCGTAGATTTTGGGAAAAAGCAGCTTAATGCTCCTGTGCTCCTGGGGTGGGAGGGGGGGGGGGGGGGCGAGGACTCTCTTCGCCCCCACCTGGATTCGCTACTGATATTAACATATATATAGAGGCAAGAGAAAGTAAAAAATTGTAATTATAAAGCCTCTATATACATTATTTATTATTTTTGGAATTAAATTCATTTAAAATAGTAGAATTCAAGTTGTAATATAATTTTAAAAGAAAACATTTTTTTAGACAATCGATGGAAAGAATATGATAAAATCACATTCGCTGGGCTATATCTTAGAGGCCGTAGGGCGCCTATGCCGGTTTCGAGGGGCCAAGGGCTCGATGCGCCTGGGGCGGGGGGGGGGGGCGCCCCCCTCGCCCCCACCTAGTTACGCTACTGCCTGGGATCCGTACCAACTCCCCTTTAAGATTATCAATTGTTAACATTACTAACCTCTCGGCCACAAAGAGGAAGAGATAATAATTATATTTATTTTAAGGACGGTTATTTTTTTTATGACTGTATAAATTAATTTTATGTGGGACGGGATTCCAGATTGCATAATAAATGCAAATAAACTAATTTTGCTACAGTATTTTGTTTTTAATCTTAAAAGAAAAGTTAGGTCCTTTTTACGATTTCTAATTTTCCATTCTTATATTAAATAATAGTAAAAAAAAAAGAAGAGGGGAGTTTTGGCGTTCTTAATATCAAATCAATTTTCATAAAATTAAAACTTCTCTCTTTTCCCTTTTCTCTCTCTCTCTCTCTTTTTTAATTTGATTATAACCACCAAAAGTTTTATTTCATCTTCGATTTTTTTATGCATTCAAGATTATTATGGAGAGCCATTTAATATCAAGAAGAGGAGGGACGGATTTTTTTTTTTTTATGTCTCGCATTTGAGGGGAAGTTTTGTGTGCTCTTAAAAAAGAGAGAATAATCTTAAATTAAAAAAAAAAAAAAAGAAAAAGAAAAAAATGGGTAATATTATTTTTATCAGAATTAAAAGAGATGATTATAATTTTTACTAGCACGTAAAAAAAGTTAGAACACTTTTTCTAATGATCAATAAACACTTGGTGAGATCAATAATGGAGTCCGATGGCGTTTATTATTGAAAATAAAAAGAAAATCCACAAACACTGAATTTTTTTTAGTGCATATTAAAGCCATATCATTTACAGGTCTATTCTCTAAAAACAGACGTTAAAATTTAAAATAAACAAATGGGTGTTAAAAAGTAATGTAAAAACAATCAGCATTAAAAAAAATTCTATTCTCTAAACAAAGTTTTAAGAGTGACGTTAGCATGTTGCATTTATTCCAAAGCTATCAAAATCATAACCTTACTTTTTAGGTTATGGACGTCATTTTTATTTTAAAAACGACGTTAAAATATTAAAGCCACCACCTAGACATGGCATTAATTTTTAACACTTTTTACTAAATGTTAACGCTTTGGCTTTAAAGTTTTTGTTTACAGAATAGCTATTTGAGGCAAGGAAGTGATTTTGAATAGCATTTTTTAACGCTGATTGTTTTTACATTACTTTTTAACACCCATTTGTTTACTTTAAATTTTAACGTCTGTTTTTAGAGAATAGACCTGAAAGTGAGTTATTCATTTTGGACCGTAGAGGACGAACGACCCGAGTCCCGGTCAGAGATACAGCCCCCCAACCACTACCAATAACTCAATCTAAATACTGTAAATAAAAAATTTACTTTCAATTGGAAAATTTTTCGAAATGAGACTCCTCACAAGTGATTTCAGAATGTTTCTTTCTTCGGTTTACACTCGTATACATTTTTCCTCTCCTCTATTTCCTTCACAAACGTAATTCTATTTTTTGTGATGCACGAAACTGCCGAAGGGATTTATAGAGATTAAGATAGATTACACTGGGCAACAGTGATTTTGTTGACTGAGAATTTGAAGCTATTCTTGGGCATTTGAGTAGCGCTGATTCCAAAAATGCCATCAGTTTTGACCCATCACGTCAGATTTGAGAGCTATAGAGAAATAAAAATAAAATTTCAATAAAAAATGTGCTCTAAAGCGACTCTAATTTTTTTGTACATTTTTTTCAACCAGTGAGTGTACTTGTGTTTTTTTCTTTGGTGACGTTTTTACTTTCTCTTACCTATGTATATATGTAATATATATATATAGAGAAAGTATTGGATTCATGTCAAAAAATTCGATGTCGAGATTTTGATGGATCTTCACGTTTTGAGGTCCCCTGAATCCAAAAAAGTGGTTTTCGCGACATGGTCTGTCTGTGGGTGGGTGGGTGGGTGGGTGTGTGTGTGTTCAATTTTAGGCATGAAGGAATTGAGCTATGAGGCTGAAATTTTATATTTAAGTTAAACACCCCCGGGACCGGAAAAATAAGCTTTTAATCAAAATCGGCCAAAAGATTACTAGTACTTTGCTGATGTACTTTTTCAGTTTTTTTCGATTTTCTCAAAATTTGCTCCAACGATTTTTTTTTAAATTCAAAAATCAATTATTTTTTAGATTCTCTTTAAAATGTATATTCTCATTTTGTGATTGAAATCTTCTGAAGACCACTTTACTCTTGTATTTCATAGGGAAGATAGGAGAAATGGTTGCCATGGTAACAAAATATAAATATTTTCCCATACTTATAAATTTTACATCTGAAATCATATGTTCCGTACTGTCGGGAACTAAATACATGTCGACACAAAAAATCTGGTGTGACAAGCACAGAACACAACTTTCGATTACCGAAGGTAAGAGAAAGTTGTGTGCTGTGCGCCAGTCACACCAGATTTTTGTTCATAATATCCTTAATAATTAACAAATTTTTACGAATGAATGATTTTTAGAAAGTCAAAGAACTATAGAATACCGTAAATATATGTTTTTTCA
>JAKCPI010021656.1:0-11710 GCA_023213315.1 Euborellia annulipes
TTACCTATGTATATATGTAATATATATATATAGAGAGAGAAAGTATTGGATTCATGTCAAAAATTCGATGTCGAGATTTTGATGGATCTTCACGTTTTGAGGTCTCGAACCCCGCATTGCGGGGTCTGCGGGGGCGTACGTTACGCCACTGGCGCCACCAGCTAAAATAAAAAGAAATCAGAAGAGAGCGCCATCTCGGCTGCTCAACACTGTAATGAGACATTTCCTCTCTTCATTTTCTTCCCTCTGTCCTCTCGAGCCGTGCGTTCAGCTTGTCACTTGGCGGCACTGGCACTTTCCGGCTTCACCAAGTCATGCCCACTCTTATACAAGAGGATTCTCATTTCTTTGTTTAATTGCATCATAATTATTATTACTTGAATAATAATTTATCATCATACTTGTCCTGTTGAGTGTCCCTCTTATTCCTTGGCGCTTATTATCAACATAAGTTTTTCCACATGCATCAAATTGGTTGTTCCTGAACAATTTCTTCTTCAACGATTCTTCTCGACATCGGAGATCGCCCTCATTTGATTCCTGCAACACCTCCTCCTGTTCGTTCAACTACTGGTAAGTAGAACAACACATCATTTTATTAGAATCTTTAATTTGAACTTTCCTAATTCATAATCACATGGTAAAAAAAATTAAAACATTGTGTGGTTTTATGAAACCACGATGCAAGTGAAACTTTTTTAGGATCGTAGGCTTTTTAACTGAAAATTTTCAGAAAATTATTCAATTAAGTCGTCAAATCGCGTTTTTAATCTTAATTTAATAATTGGAAAATGGGAAATCAATTGGCGTATGTTAAATTAAAAACTGAGAAAAATATTTATTTAGTATTTGAATCATTTTAAATTATTTTAAAAATTATATTTTATGAATTTAAAAATTGAAAAATTAAATCTCACAATTATTTTTTATAATTTGTCATATATATTAAATTTCAACTTTCCTATTTTTGTCGACATGGCTTGTGACGTCATAACTTGTAGCGTCACGGCCTTTGACGTCACGGCTTGTAACGCGACATGCGGACAGAGAAACGAAAAAAATTTGTGTCTATCAAAATAAAGTTCCACTTTAAAAATAACAAATTATTCAAAGAATAATCTATATTATTTAATATTTAAAACTTCAATCATGATATTGTTAATTAAAGAGAAAATATATTAGATGTAAAGTTGGCGTCATCTAAATATAACATTCTTAACTTTAAACTAATTTTAAATTCATATTAAGAGTAAATCTCTTCAACTATGAATCTTAATTCAAATAATTAATTATAACTTTTTTACCTCAAAAATTTCTATTATATTAATATTATTTATACCTTAAATATATTTCAACGTTAAATACTGTATTTCAACTCAAACTTCGTTCGAAAATAAATTTCATAGTGAGTGGCAGCATTCTGGGAGCGCTCTCTCTCCGGCAGCTAAGTCCATCGAATTTTTACTCATATTGTTTCAATTTATAATTTAATTATCTATTCATTTGTCTTCAAACGAATATTATATAAATTATCCATTTTTATTTATTTTTATGAAAATAAAAAGCAAGTTATCAAAAAGCCCACCAACCAATATCTGCACTCAATGAATTTTGGGAAATTTATTTTCAAAAATTTGCCAAAATATAATACTTATATTCTCGGTATTAGTGCAATTAATAAATTTAAAGAGAGATTCGAGTTTCAAACCGGCTCAAAAGTATTAAATGATCGATTATATTAAAATTGTTTATATTAAAGACAAATAGGCTATTTTCAATAATTCTAATATTTATTTTAAAAAATTGTATTTTGGAATTATTTCGCTTAAATATTTTAATACAAACTATTCAGATTACATTTTAAAGTTCACAAAATTGCATTTTCATTTACAACCTTACAGGGGCGGATTAATGCAAGTTTGTCGGGGGGAGGGAGGGCGGTTTTTTTTTTTTATTTTTTTTTATTTAAGGACTTTGTCGGCATCTATGGCCATTTAGACTCCTTTCCTATTTATTCAAATTGATTGGTAACAAATTCAATTGAAATTAAAGCCCGGAAATCATAATTTCTTTAGATTACTAGTTTTTATAACATTTTGAATTTCTTCTTGGGGGGTGATCGCCCCCCCCCCTTAAATCCGCCCCTGCAACCTTATAATTTTATATAAAGATAAATATAAAAATAATTATAAAAAAATAAATGGCGTCAGGGAGTCAGATAAAATCATACTTATAGAATAAGTGAAGGGAAATAGGATGTAAATAAAATCGTCTTTTTGGCCGATATAATGTGAAAGATACCACACATTCCTCCACACCTACAGCCGTACGGTATTTTTTCTGCATGGTCAAAACCGTATAATGTGAAAATGAAAGCAGCCCCTACTTTTTTTTTTACTTTCTCTTACCTCTATATATGTTAATATATAGAGAGAGAAAGTATTGGATTCATGTCAAAAATTCGATGTCGAGATTTTGACGGATATACACGTTTTGAGGTCCGCTGAATCCAAAAGTGGTTTTCGCGACATGGTCTGTCTGTGTGTGTGTGTGTGTCTGTGAACAAAATATCTCAAGAACTAAAAGAGCTAGGAGGTTGAAATTTTATATTTAAGTTAGGCACTCCCATGGGACGCGACACGAAGCTTTTGAACAAAATCGACCAAAGAGTACTAGTACTTTACTGATGCACTTTTTCAGTTTTTTTTTTCGATTTTCTCTAAATTCGCTCCAACGATTTTTTTTAAATTCAAAAATCAATTATTTTTTATATTCTCTTTAAAATGTATATTCTCATTTTGTCATTGAAATCTTCTGAAGACCACTTTACTCTTGTACTCCATAGAAAAGATAGGAGAAATGGTTCCCATGGTAACAAAATATAAATATTTTCCGAACCCGCGACTTTTGGTATACGAGGCTAGCACGCTAACCCCTACACCCCTACACCAAGCCCGTGACAGCCCCTACCTACTCGTTATTTAACAAAAATTCGCCTTGTCATTTGGTGTGAACCCTTCCCACACCTTCGTCAACCATCATCATCGATGCAATTTGGGAAGGTGAAGAGAAAATTAATTATAACAAATCGATAAAAAATGAAATTATTTTTATCCTCTTAAGATTGAATCCAATTTTGATGAAAAATAAAATGGCTAACAAAGCAGAAATGGGATTATTTGGCTTGAAATTGTTTAGAAAAAAAAAGGAGAGAGAGAAAAGAAGATTAAAAATTATTTATATACAGGAGAAAAGGGATGTAAAATTTATTTTAATTCTTCTTAATTGAATCGCCATTAATACTTTAGATTTTTTTTTTTTTTCAATTTCACTTCAACTCTGGTTTAATTAAGAAATTAATTTTTCATATCAAGAGCCACTCGAGAAGAGAGAAAAAAAAAGATTAAACAATCAAGCACGCGGCCTTTTAAAGGTATTAATTGATTTTTTTCTGAGAATTTTATTCGAGAGATGACGTCATTAACCAAAATACCAGGGAACTTTGATCTCCTGGCGGGCAAGCTTAGAATATATACGTACATAAGGCTAGTGCTATAGAATTGGCAAGCATTGATGTAAGAAGCGCCTATGTTCTCTAAGGATGGAATGATAAGCATGATCATTGAGGATTTGGAGGCAAAAAAATGGTACTTGAAGGATATTTTCGTCAATGTCTTTTTTTTTGTAATTTCTTTAAAGTTCTCTTCGGCTTCTGAGGCCATTTAGACCCCGTCAATTGATCGGTATCCAATTCAAGTGAAATAAATTCCTCGTCTGGGACGGAATGCTAATTCTCGACCTTTATTATTTCTAATCTTCACAGAGAATATAAGCTAAGAAGTGGTCTTCAATGCTCCAAAGCAGCTCCTTATCTATTTAAATATCAAAATATAGGTGTAGCTTTGTGTGCGGTGACACTTATGGATGGAGGAGGTAATAAGAAAGGTGCTTGTTGAAGAGGAGCTTATTTAGATTTGATAAGAATAATGAAATTTTAAATGCCAAATGGATAGATAATAGATAGATGTGTGGGGATAGGATCAAACTTTGACACCTTGGAACTATTTGAAAATGTTTTGCGGTGCGATAAACAAAAAAAAAAAAAAAAAAAAAAACCTCAGTTCTACAATCTCATGTAATAAAAAATTACAATATGGGAGGAGTTGGTTAGTAGGCAAATATGCCAAACAAATGATAGGAAAAAAATGTTATTGGCCTCTATTTACCAGACTTGTAGATATGGCTATAATAAATTCCTGGATTTTATATATAAAGATAAATGGTTCTAAATCTATGATTATGATCGAATTCAGAAGATATGTAGTGGTATATTACGACCTCACACTACGGAAATAAGACTAGGAAAGAAGAAGATACATTCGAAGTAGTGAACCTTTCATGGGCTGATCCTCATAGAGTTTTCAGCTGCTGCCGGCAGCAGCGCTACTGTCAGTCATTCACAATGGCAGGTGTTCCTAACACCTCCACGACAACAAAGTGTGAACAGTTTTCTAAGGAGCAAGGGACTAACGGCTATCGATATCCACAGGGAAATGCAGCCAACATATGGGGGAAAGGTTTCTTGCTTTGAGAAGTGTGAGATGGTGGTGTTCTGAGTTCGCAAATGGCCTGCAAGACTTCGACAGTGGTTCTGTAGTCAGGCTACCGATTTCTACCGCAGCGGCATTGGAAAATTAGTGCCGAGATGGGACAAATGTCTGAACCAGCACAGGACTTTGTGGAAAAATAGTGAAAGGTACAAGGAACAATATCTACATGTTTTTAGTTGATTGTACATATTGTACCAACACCGAGAAATGGTCCATAGAAAGGTCACTTAAACATAAAATTCTGAGAAATATTTAAAATAAAATTATTTAAAAAAAGAAAATGATAAGAATATACTAATTATCAGAAAATGATATTTTTAATCAAATTGGCAAGAAAATCAAAGTCTAAACTAATTTCCTAAAAAGTGAGAGTGAGTTAGTATTTAAGTAATTCAAAATTTGTTATTTGGCATGAATTTTCGGGTGATATGAGCAAGTTAATAATTAACAAGTCAAAGTGCAGAGATGTTAAAAAATTGGTTGCTGCTAGAAGTCAGGGCAGAAGGACAAATGACGAGGCTGACGTCAAGCGGAGTGAAAATTTACTATAAAATGCAAGGGACGGAAGACTCGTGAGCCCCAATCATACAAAAGCTCCAATCATACCGAGAGCTCCATTTTTACAAAGCGCCTTTAACACAGCTCAAAAATAAACCAATCAAGAGCTCAACATTTAAACACATTAAATAATAAAAAATAGTAATTAAAACAAACAAATTCATTAAAAATAATTAAATTCATATAAAAACAAAATAAAACAAAAAATATTTAAAATAAACGAAGAAAGAAGAAACGAAGAAAAAAGAAGAAAGAAGAAAAAATACAACAATTATAAAAAATCAAACAATTAAAAACACATCAATCAAAAATCAACAATCAAACGAATCTGCGAGTTGACGTCCTACACCGAGTCCGACATCCTATATGATCGACATTTCGGTCTTCAAGGAAGCTGCCTTCGTCGAGCCGAATCACCACATAGCCGCCGAAGACATCGATCCCGAAACTCAACAAATCATCAAACATCTCTATACAGATAAGCACTCACTCGATTTTCTTGCCAAATAATAATATTAAAAAGAATTTAAATAAACAATAAACTTTTAAAGAAATAATAATTAAAACTTAACTTATCAAATGATAATAATAATTTAAAACGGACCTAGCAATAATAATTTAATAATTTATATAAAATAATTTCAAAGACATTTCGGTCAGAAAAAGGGAATTCTTCAGGCCAAGTGTTCAATAAAAATAAATTATAATACACGGTTTGAGGAATTCCATAAATTCGATTAACTTCATTTTTTTATTTTTTAAATATTCAAAATTTAAACCGAGGTCATTGAGATTACTTTATCTAAACAAGAGAAACAAATTATATTAATATTAATGAAATTTAAATAAGATTAATAATAAAAGGACACACATTATTTTTATAAACCAATTTGAAAGTTAATCTCGAATCGTTATTTTTTTTTCATAAATAAATTAATCATTATTATTAAAATTTGAACTTTTATTTACGTAATCAAAACCCAGAGTGCAACAACTTTAGATTTCAGATAATAGTCAATAATTAATACCATTACACAGGCAACAGGGATTAGGGCGATCTGAAGGCCGCAACAATATTACCCTAATTCTATTCAGAGAGTAAAATCTTTGAATAACTTTTCTCTAAAAATAATTTATTTAATAAACATCTAATTATTTTAAATAGGGAAGTCTGTATCAGATCAATATGTATCTTATTTTATCTGAAAATACTTTTTGATCTGCTCTCGTATTAAAAAATGTGAATGAAGAAAAATATTGGAAGACCAATCACAATTTGAAATTTGAATAGAAAAGGTGGTACCCACATATATTAATATTTTTTTTTTTTTTTGTATTTCTGCAGCCCTTATGATATGTGCCGAATATGCTTTAATTATTTCAACTTTAAAATTAAGGCCAACCTGTTTATTATAAAACATATATCGCATTAATAAACCGAATTAGTTTATATACCGTGATAAATTTAAAACTAGAACTGTATGTAGCTACTAATCCTTTCCCGTTTATGGATCTCTATTTTAATTAGAAGACAATTAACGTCATCTGCATTAATTTTCCTCAACTTTCAAAATTTAATAAACATAAAACCATCAAAAGCGAAATGCTATTCAGACCATGTGACAGAAGGAGGGCATGTTCTATAAAAATGTTTTCAATCTTTTATTAAGGACGAGCTGAATAGCTTGATTGGGGTGGTCATGTATTTAATATGTAGAAAAAAAAAAAACATTCCAGAATCTAAATGTTTTTGTTTAATAAAATTAAAAATTTGAATGTATAAATTCATTATTGTAATTTAGTCGTGAACTATCATAATTATACCTAATTGGATTAAGTTAATAATTTAATTACGAAAAATAATAAATGAATGACTTTTGGCTTAAGTATTTTTTCACATAATATAGTTCTGACAACATCGCGAAAAGATTTTTCCAACAATCTCTGGTATGGAAATGATTTAAATTTAAAAAATGTAAAGAACAGATATATTTTGAATATTATACCTATTGTATTTTTTATACAAATTTCATGTCAATGTTATTCCCCATTCGCATAAATTTTAAATTATATTAAAACAACAATAGGTTATATTTAATAATAAATTTGATATTTTACAATCTAAATACTTTTTATTAACTTCTAATATGTTATATTATCTCAAAAAGAAAAAATTAGGTGTTGGACTGTGTCTTCTACACAGCCGGTGGCTTTTTAACGTGACAACGTCTTTTGCTTGACTTCAAAAAAAAATTTTGCACTCTTACCTATATTGAAATATAAAGAGACAAAGTATTGTTTTTTTTTTTTTTACTAGTAGTTTGTTTTCATAAATAAACATGTTCAAACATTTTCATTGAAACAATATATGACAGGTGTGGCTTTTTTATCCATTAAGGGCGACTTATGCTTAAAAAATGAGGTTTTTCGAGAAAAAAACTTAATTTTGGAGTTAATTACTCGGGATTTTTTTATTTATTCTATTAGAGGTTATCTTTCTGCACCAAATGACATCCCATTTAGTCTGATCTGATTAGCCGTTCGGAATCTACAGGGGTTTAAATTTTCGAAAATCGAAATCCCGCCGAGTGCTCTCATGCGGTAAAATGACGTCATATCAAAAAAAAGAAAAAACACCCCGGGGTATTGAACCACTCTTTCTAAAACTATATTTAGATTTAATGTAGCTTTTATGGTGAAGTCGCTATGCGTTGCACAAGTAGGGCTATTTTTCGATATTTTTTGCCTAAAAAATGAGGTTTTTCGAGAAAAAACTAATTTTGGAGTTAATTGCTCGGGATTTTTTTATTTATTCTATTAGAGGTTATCTTTCTGCACCAAATGACATCTCATTTAGTCAGATCTGATTAGCCGTTCGGAATCTACAGGGGTTTAAATTTTCGAAAAACGAAATCCCGCCTAGTGCTCTCATGCGGTAAAATGACGTCATATCAAAAAAATGAAAAAATTACCTCTGGGCATTGGACCACTCTTTCTAAAACTATATTTAGATTTAATGTAGCTTTTATGGTCAAGTAGCTAGGCGTTACATAAATAGGGCTATTTTTCGATATTTTTTTGCCTAAAAAATGAGGTTTTTCGAGAAAAAAACTAATTTTCGAGCTAATTACTCGGGATTTTTTTATTTATTCTATTAGACGTTATCTTTCTGCACCAAATGACATCTCATTTAGTCTGATCTGATTAGCCGTTCAGAATCTACAGGGGTTTAAAATTTCGAAAAACGTAATCCCGCCGAGTGCTCTCATGCGGTAAAATGACGTCATATCAAAAAAATGAAAAAAATTACCTCTGGGCATTGGACCACTCTTTCTAAAACTATATTTAGATTTAATGTAGCTTTTATGGTCAAGTAGCTAGGCGTTACATAAATAGGGGCTATTTTTCGATATTTTTTTGCCTAAAAATGAGGTTTTTCGAGAAAAAACTAATTTTGGAGTTAATTACTCGGGATTTTTTTATTTATTCTATTAGAGGTTTTCTTTCTGCACCAAATGACATCCCATTTAGTCTGATCTGATTAGCCGTTCGGAATCTACAGGGGTTTAAAATTTCGAAAAACGAAATCCCGCCGAGTGCTCTCATGCGGTAAAATGACGTCATATCAAAAAAATGAAAAAATTACCTCTGGGCATTGGACCACTCTTTCTAAAACTATATTTAGATTTAATGTAGCTTTTACGGTCAAGTAGCTAGGCGTTACATAAATAGGGCTATTTTTCGATATTTTTTTTGCCTAAAAAATGAGGTTTTCGAGAAAAAACTAATTTTGGAGTTAATTACTCGGGATTTTTTTATTTATTCTATTAGAGGTTTTCTTTCTGCACCAAATGACATCCTATTTAATCTGATCTGATTAGTCGTTCGGAATCTACAGGGGTTTAAACTTTCAAATTAGAATTTACCGCAGCACGGTAAAATAAAATGGTAGGAAAAAAATAAATGGTGAAAACTTTAGCTGAAAACTCATTCTTTCTAACCGTATATTTCCCATAATTATATCTCTTAAGGCAGAAGAGTTATTAAAGCCGATAAACTTTTTCGTGCATGTCCCTCTAACCTGCCTCTATAGACACATGATTTGTAAGACGTTGTCACGTCAAAAAAAACAAGACATTTACAAATTGAATAATAATTTTTAAAGTTTATTGGTTATGTATATCTCACAGGGGCATGTTATGGGGGGGGAGGGGGGCCCCAGGCCCCCCCCGCGAAATTTCCCAAATACATATACATATATAGGGATATACAGACATCAGCGCAACAAATTTTTTCCGCAGGATGGACAACTTTGGTTCCGCAATAGAAAAAATGGTCTGCAAAAAATTTCGTGTGAACAAAAATATAGTTTCTTAAAAAAAAAAATTTTCCGCAGAAAAATTTTTGAGTTCAGCCCCCCCCCCGAAAAAGGGGAATTTCTATATACGCCCCTGATATCTCACACTAGAAAAACAAAATTTGAAGTCAATCTTTATCTAATTTCCTCTTCACCATCATCTGATTCTGATTCAGAACTTAAGTTTAATAATAATAATTGGTTCGATCGTTTATCAGAAATTTTATGATGCGATTGGTCGAGATCTGCCAATTTAATCCAAAACCCGGCGCTCGATCCCTATTTAAATACGCGCGTCTCAATTTGAAGATCTCCACTCTACGGGAGTAGCACGTGTGCATCGCGGCGCACGTGTCGCGCGCGCCTCATTTCAAGAGGCTGATTTGTTATTTTATATTTGGATAAGTCACTTTCGGATTCTGTGAATGTGTACAAACTTTAAAAAGTGCAAGTATTGCAAGAAATGATGGTCACATAGAGATTGTTTAAATACTTTAACTTCTGTGAATGTGCATACCGAGTGTCGAAAAGTGTACACAAGTAAAAATTGTATTGCAGCATCAAAACAACGCGTAGAAGAGGATGAACCTTCAACATCGAGGAAAAAAAGATATGAAGTGTTTGATTTCAAAAAATTAACATTATTTTGTGGCCAAGAAGCTGATGAAGCAGCAGAGAGGAAAAAAAAGAAGTACAGACGTACAATTAGTAAATTAAATACTCTTACATTCAAAGGCAATGTAATTAAAAAAGCAGAACGAGGCGATTCCTTAGGAGAATTACTAAAAAAGAACGCATACTTTTTGAATATGACTTGATCGTTGTTGAAGCAAAAGTGCACTGCAGATAAGGGAATGCCTGGTTTACACGGTTCAAGTAAGTTGATCAAGTAGGTTGAATGAAAGTTTGAAAAGTCTACTTGAAACGTGTAAACACTACTTGCTTTCCTGGAATTTTCATCACCTCTAACTATTATTATTATTATTTTTCTTCAATTTTCTAGGAATCTCAGTCAATCCTGGAAGAATTTAGAGAGCACCTTCATGATAAATAAGCGGAGAAGAAAAAAAAAAAATGAGAACGCGAAATAATCCCACTCTGAAATTTTCAGAGCATTTGTAGAAAAAATCAAAGTTTTTTATAAAAAAAAAAAAATTAAAAAATCTGGTGTGACTGGCGCACGCCACAACTTTCTCTTTTACCTTCGGTAATCGAAAGGTTGTGTTCTGTGCTTGTCACACTAGATTTTTCGTGTCGAAATATATTTAGTTCCCGACAGTACGGTACATTTGAATTCAGATGTAAAATTTATAAGTATGGGAAAATATTTTATATTTTGTTACCATGGCAACCATTTTTCCTATCTTTCCTATGAAACACAAGAGTAAAGTGGTCTTCAGAAGATTTCAATCGCAAAATGAGAATATACATTTTAAAGAGCATCTAAAAAATAATTGATTTTTGAATTTAAAAAAAAAATCGTTGGAGCAAATTTTGAGAAAATCGAAAAAAACTGAAAAAGTACATCAGTAAAGTACTAGTACTCTTTGGCCGATTTTGATTAAAAAGCTTATTTTTCCGGTCCCGGGGGGTGTTTAACTTAAATATAAAATTTCAACCTCGTAGCTCAATTCCTTCATGCTTAAAATTGAACACAGACACACCCACCCACCCACCTACCCACCCCACCCACAGACAGACCATGTCGCGAAAACCACCTTTTTGGATTCAAGGGGACCTCAAAACGTGAAGATCCATCAAAATCTCGACATCGAATTTTTGACATGAATCCAATACTTTCTCCTATATATATATTACATATATACATAGGTAAGAGAAAGTAAAAAAGTGTCATTCATCCCGAAATTTTTGTTTTTTTCCGAAAATGTCAAAAAAAAAAACGTTCAAGATGAATCTGTAAAATTTTGTCATATTTTTTTTCTGAAAAGTACATTTAAAGACAAAAATTTCAAAAAAAAAAAAAAAAGTCCCAATAAGTTAATTTTGACAGTTTTACGGTTATTTAAAAAAAAAAATCGATGTTTTTTGAAAATGCTATAACTTTTTTTGGCTGGGTCGTAAAATCTGAAAAATTCTCAAACACGTTTTGAATAGGGTACAAAAAGATGACAAAGTTTCAGCCAAATCAAAAATGGTCGGGTTCAAAAGTGGTCGAGTTGGCGTG
>JAKCPI010021657.1:0-24290 GCA_023213315.1 Euborellia annulipes
ATAGGAATTTCGGGATGAAAAATAATTTTCCTATAATCCTTAGAAGGTCCTCTTTAAGCATAAAAAATTTGGTTTTGAAATTCCAACGGAAAGCGCCCAAAAAGAGCATGACAGATGGACGGACATTAGCGAATTATATAAATAGATACCCAATTGGGGCCTTACTATTATAGTTTCAGTTTTTTTATTTTTATTAATCTAAAAATGTTATTCTCTGTGTACTGGCAAAGTTCTCAGTGAGATACAATGAAACATGATAGAGGCATCAACTCATATGATGAATGAGTTTGAAATTAATTAACCTCCTATGAGAGACAGCAGCAGCCTTGTGTCTGTCGCTATTTGTGCGTTTATCTACAAATAATACTATTGATAATACTTACCATTACTCAGGGGCGTATATATAATTTTTTTCGAAAACTCATTTTCAAATATTAACCCTTACCCCTACCAAAATACCCGGATAGACATGAGCCCCGAGGGGCCGGGCCCTCTCTAATACAAAACTTTTATTTAAAAAAATGCTTAAATATTAATATATTTAATTTTTTTTTTTTATTACTTTTATTTATGCGACGCACTTTTTCAATTATGAAAAATTTAGAAATTAGCCTTATACTCTTATATATATGTATAGATTTGAAAAATTTCGGGGCGGGCCCGGGCCCCTTCTGCCCCCCCCCTTTGTATATACCCCCTGCCTTTTCTTAAGTTTGTCGGTTTTCAGAAAAGATACTTTTTTTTGACAAGTTTCATCTATTGGGGCTACAATCAAATAACTAGTAACTGTAATTACATTGGCGGGTTTACGCAATTATATTCAAAAAAAAAAAACTTTCATTTGATTTCATAAAGTTTCATGTAGAAATGAAATTGAATTAATTAAGAACAAACGAAACCCATTGTGAAATTTTATAACATCTCAAATTATAAATTTAACTTTGTGTGCCAGAAGGAGTAACTTAGTATAACTAGTCTAGAAATAATAAAAGGAATGCAATCATAATTTCCCAGAATTAATTCAATTCAATGTTTTCTATCAATTACGAAATAAGAAATCGTTAATCGATTCAATTATTATTTTTAGATAGATTATTTGAAATATAGAAAAAAAAAATATTTACTCTGTCAAATTATAGGCTACAATGATGAATGGGTAGCCAACAAAAAAAAAAAAAAAAAAAAAAAGACGTTTCGATTGCATAGATTGATAGGTTCTATGGTCATCAAAATTAAAAAATAAAGAATTATATATATCATGGTGTTGGTCCATGAAGTAATTATGAAAACATATAACCAAGTATTTGCCAATTTTATAAGAGAAAACGATATCTCAAAACGTCCATCCTACCTTTTTCGCTTATTTAAATTAATAAATACTTTGTCAACAAAATTTGTTTTATCATCTGGTACATACCATTTTTCAGTTCTTCCAATGTAAATTGAAATGTAAATCTTCATTATTTTCTATGTAACAAAAAATCTTCATTGCTTGTGTGACTTGATCAACTTGACGAGAGACTTCTGCCTGGTTTACACGGTTCAAGTAAATTGATCAAGTAGGTTAAATGAAAGCTCGAAAGGTCTACTTGAATTCAAGTAAGCGTTCACACGGTCTTTCAAGTAGGAAAGAAGAAAGTGGCTGGAATATAAATACTAAAAAGTTTTTTATATTAAAATGAAAACTATTAAACGTGTAAAAATTAACAACTTATTAAAAAATAATTTTGCTTTGTTGTGATGATTAAATCATCACGGATCTTCGGACCTTATTCCCCCAATCAAAAAAAAAAAAAAAAAAAAGCTAAAACAAATACCTGCATGGTAAAGAGGATAGAGTAAAGAAGAAGAATTAACAACACAGAAATTTTATTTTCTATAATAGAATATAAAAAATAAAATAAAAATTATTTTAAATAGAAGAAACAGCACAGTAATATTAATTAAAAATGTTTTCTAGAGTAGGAGTCAGCCAGTAGTATATATTGTTGTTATATATCGAGGCGTTTCGGTTTTATTAAAATACCTCTATCATCAGTCAATTCAGCGTAAATTTAATTTGATTTAATTCAATTTACCTCTGTGAATGGGTGGTGGAGGTTTTTCAATAAAACCGAAACGTCTCGATATGTGATAATATATTAATATATTTAAGAAAGGCCGACTCCTTCTCCAGTAAACTTTTAAATTTACAGGAACTTGACTGACAAGTGAATAAAAAATAAAGTTTATTTATTTAAAATCCCCTTCCTGTTCAATCTGAATTATAAAAGGTTCGGATTCCATAGTAAGATGGGAAGAACTTGATAATGGAGATAAACTGTAAAGAGAATTTTGTTCTGTTTGGCCTCTTCTCTAGCTCTTGAATCCAATAGTTGGTGAGTGTTGATTGGATGTCTTGTGCCTTTATCGCATTGAATGAGCTTAGAGACATAAGTTGTTTTGCCACACTTTGGCAAAACACTTGATATAAGTTGTCTTCTGGATCTTTTCTTGCATCTTCAGCAATCCCCTTTATCTCTTAGTCTCTTATTAGTTTTGTTTTTCTTTTTTTTGCGGGAGGTTCTTTTATAGTTTCTTGTTCTGATTGCTTTAAATTTGCGTCATCAATTTCATTACCAGTTATTTTCTCTAAATTAGTTTCGGTGGTTTCTTTTGCATAAGAAGTTGATGGTACCTAAAAATAAAAACACACGCTTGTGAATTAAAAGAAGAAATATAAAACCATTATATACAAAAATTTTTATTTTAATAAGAAAATATATTTTTTTAAATATTTTTAATACTTGTCAAAACCAAATGATATACGTAATATTACTAGTCTCTATATAAATATAAATAAATAATTATTCAAACAAATAAATATACTTACAGATAAATTTTCATATGTTTTTCTTTTATCTCCCTCGATGTTACTTAAAAATGAGTCCATTCTTTTCCACCATTTTAAATGTAGAACATATACATGATCTGTTCCAGCTCCTGAACGTTTTGAAGATGATATTTTCCTTTTTTCTTGGGTGTAGGTTGTTCTTAATGACTTTATTTTGTTTTTAATTTCATTAATGCCAAAACCTTCAATTGCCATTGATTTTTCAATTTCATTTAAGGCTGCATATCTTGCATTCTTGTTTTTATACGTCGGAGAAGTTAGGCTCCACAAACATTCGTTTTCCCTATACAAATCTACAAATTTTAAATTTTGATCCTCACTCCAACGAGACATGTTTTTATATATGGGGCATTCCACGCCAACTCGACCACTTTTGAACCCGACCATTTTTGATTTGGCTGAAACTTTGTCATCTTTTTGTACCCTATTGAAAACGTGTTTGAGAATTTTTTCAGATTTTACGACCCAGCCAAAAAAAAGTTATAGCATTTTCAAAAAACATCGATTTTTTTTTTAAATAACCGTAAAACTGTCAAAAATTAACTTATCGGGACGTTTTTTTTTTTTTTTTTGAAATTTTTGTCTTTAAATGTACTTTTCAGAAAAAAATATGACAAAATTTTACAGATTCATCTTGAACGTTTTTTTTTGACATTTTCGGAAAAAAAACAAAAATTTCGGGATGAATGACACTTTTTTTAATTTTTTTTTTTTTATAAAAAACTTTGATTTTTTCTACAAATGCTCTGAAAATTTCAGAGTGGGATTATTTCGCGTTCTATTTTTTTTTTAATTTTTGAAAAAAAAAAAATTTTTTTTTCTCCGCTTATTTATCATGATGGTGCTCTTAAATTCTTCCAGGATTGACTGAGATTCTAGAAAATTGAAGAAAAATAATAATAATAATAGTTAGGGGTGATGAAAATTAGAAAGCAAGTAGTGTTTACACGTTTCAAGTAGACTTTTCAAACTTTCATTCAACCTACTTGATCAACTTACTTGAACCGTGTAAACCAGGCATTCTTATCTGCAGTGCACTTTGCTTCAACAACGATCAAGTCATATTCAAAAAGTATGCGTTCTTTTAGTAATTCTCCTAAGGAATCGCCTCGTTCTGCTTTTTTAATTACATTCCCTTTGAATGCAAGAGTATTTAATTTACTAATTGTACGTCTGTACTTCTTTTTTTTTCCTCTCTGCTGCTTCATCAGCTTCTTGGCCACAAAATAATGTTAATTTTTTGAAATCAAACACTTCATATCTTTTTTCCCTCGATGTTGAAGGTTCATCCTCTTCTACGCGTTGTTTTGATGCTGCAATACAATTTTTACTTGTGTACACTTTTCGACACTCGGTATGCACATTCACAGAAGTTAAAGTATTTAAACAATCTCTATGTGACCATCATTTCTTGCAATACTTGCACTTTTTTAAAGTTTGTAAACATTCACAGAACTCCGAAAGTGACTTATCCAAATATAAAATAACAAATCAGCCTCTTAGGTTAACCGCAAAATGAGGCGACGCGGGCTGCGATGCAACGTGCTACTCCCGTAGAGTGGAGATCTTCAAACTTGAGACGCGCGTATTTAAATAGGGAACGAGCGCCGGATTTTGGATTAAATTGGCAGATCTCGACCAACCGCATCATAAAATTTCTGATAAACGATCGAACCAATTATTATTATTAAACTTAAGTTCTGAATCAGAATCAGATGATGGTGAAGAGGAAATTAAATAAAGATTGACTTCATTATTCAATTTGTAAAGGGGTTCTAGGGGTAAGAATGGTGTGAAATATTTCAATGATACATAGGGATTTGTAGGGTACCAATAAGTACAAGATGCTGAAAGTTTCAGACCAGTCAAATGGCTTTTGGGAGAAAACCAAAAATATAAAATCAGAAAAACATTTTTTTCTAGAACGGTGACGGATTTGAATTTTTGATATGGTTTTTGGGGTTGTTTTCTAGGAGAAAAATCAAGATCTATATCGGATCATGAACATCCTTGAAAAAATGGCGTTTTTGTTTAATTTTTGGATTTTAACCATGATGTATAATTTGGCAAAAATGAAACAATTTTTTTGACTATCTGAATTCTGTAAGTTCATAAGTTCATAAATCCGTAAAAAAGGTACGCCATAGCAGTAGAAAAATTAAAAGACTTATTACTCAAATATTAACTTTATGTGTTTTGTGCTTTCATCGTTTTTTATTGCTTAAGCTTACACTATATTTTCATTTTATTCAAAATAACCAGTTTATACTCATAGCATCAAAATTTTTGCCTAAATCAAAAGTTAAAATTTTAAATATCTACAATCATTAACTATAATGCTATAAGATAGAAACAGTTTTTGATTAATGAATAATAAAAATAAAAACTAATATCAAAAAGATAAATCTTTCAAAAATAAAAAATGCAGAATCACGTTTAATCAGTCTTCGTCACTGTCTTCTTCAATCACAGGTGAAACGTTGTCTTTATCAAATAATTTGTTTCAGCGAGCCTCAGAATTTTTGTCAAATATCTTCTGTATGACAAATAATAAACAATGGCAGCAACGTGAGAGCAACATCCAATTGTTCTAAGACCATTCGCACACTCACAGCTTTGTCTTAATACGCCTTTAGGTCCATTTTTATATTCAATAAAACATCTATACACTTTGTTATTAATATGGCGAGAGTGTACTTGAGCTTTAAGAATGTTAGTATGGTCTTTTACATATTGGATAGTAATTTCAGGGGCTTATATAGAAATTTTTTTAGGGGGCCTGAACTCAAAAATTTTTCTGCTAAAATTTTTTTTTTAAGAAACTAAATTTTTTTTTCACACGAAATTTTTTGCGGAACATTTTTTCTTTTGCGGAACCAAAGTTTTCCATCCTGCGAAAAAATTTGTTGCGCTGATGTCTGTATATCCCTATATATGTATATGTGTTTGGGAGATTGCGGGGGGAGGGGTCCGGGCCCCCTCGCCCCCCCCCCCCTTATATACGCCCCTGAGTAATTTATATAGTAGATTTATCTTTTTGATATTAGTTTTTATTTTTATTATTCATTAATTCATTATCTGTTTTTATCTTATAGCATTATAGTTAATGATTATAGACATTTAAAAATTTTAACTTTTGATTTAGGCAAAAAATTTTGATGTTATGAATATAAACTGGTTATTTTGAATAAAATGAAAATATATGTGTAAGCTTAAGCAATAAAAAACAAGATTAAAGCACAAAACATATAAAGTTAATATTTGAGTAATAAATGGTTTTTATTTTTTTCTACTATGGCGTACCTTTTTTTATGAATTTATGAACTTATGAACTTACAGGAAATTGAATGAGGATTTCAAAAAAATTGTTTCATTTTTGTGCCAAAATTGTATCATGGTTAAAAATTAAAATTAAACAAAAAATGCCATTTTTTTCAAGGATGTCATGATCCGATATAGGTCTTGATTTTTTCCCTAGAAGGTACCATCAGCCCCCAAAACATATCAAAAATTCAAATCAATCGATTCAGCCGTTCCTGAGAAAAAAATGTTTTTCTGATTTTTACATATTTTGGTTTTTCTCAAAAACCATTTGAGATAGCGATCTGAAACTTTCAGCATCTTATTATTTTATTAGTACCTACAAATCCCCTATGTATCATTGAAATATGTTCCAAGGGCATTTTCACCATTCTTATACCCCCTAGGGCCTTTCTTCTTGTTTTTTTTTCTTTTTGAGATAATATAACATATTAGAAGTTAATAAAAAGTATTTAGATTGTAAAATATCAAATTTATTATTAAATATAACCTATTGTTGTTTTAATATAATTTAAAATTTATGCGAATGGGGAATAACATTGACATGAAATTTGTATAAAAAATACAATACACTGTTAAAAATTTTCGAGCCATATTCATACTCATGTGTAGGAAGTCTGTTACACAAACTGTTTATGAATATTCATTTTGGGTATATGAGAAAGGTCATATACCAAAAATGAACTTTCATATTCGGGTATATGAAAAAATTCATTTTCGGGTATATGAATAAATTCATTTTTGGTATATGAAATTTAAATTACGGGTATATGAAAAAATTCATTTTCGGGTATATGAATAAATTCATTTTTGGTATATGAAATTTAAATTACGGGTTTATGAGAAATAATATACTTTTTTGAGAAAAATGAAAGTAGGAGAACTTTTAATTATAGACCACATATTTGTATTAAATATTTATTAAAAATATATATATTTGTACAGTATCTATATATTTTTAATAAATATTAAATTATTATTTTTATTAAAATTAAAATTTATTAAAAATATATATATTTGTACAGTATCTATATATTTTTAATAAATATTTAATACAAATATGTGGTCTATAATTAAAAATTCTCCTAATAATAATATTTCAAACCACAAAAGCTTTAATAAACAAAAATTAAAGTCCTTACGAGTTTATAGTTTTGAGGGAAAGTGAGTGGTCTAGGTGAAATAATAGTTTTTTTATTTATTTTATTTTTTATTTATTAAAAAAAAAATTATATTATATTAAAATATACAATTTTACTAAATAATAAAACAAATTAAAGTATTAAAATAATAAATTTGTATCAAAAAATAAATTTTTATACATTTCCAAGTAAATTTATCACAAATACAAATCATTTTAATTATTTAATACAAAAAATATGTCGATTTTCATCTTCTTTGAGAAGAAATAAAGAGTTACATTTTCATTGCAGTTCGTTGGAGTATAAACTAACCTCACCTGAAAAATGACAAACAATAATTGATTTGAAATTGAGAAAAAAAAAATTTCAATGAAAAAAATTAAAATTCAATACTTACGAATTTGTTAATAAAATGTTCCTATTTCAATATATTGATTAAATATTTATATTTCATTTTAAATAATAATACACGTTCAATTATCTATGCGTTAAATCAGCTACTTCAAAAACAGAATTTGGTGCCAACCTAACCAATTTCTTGTATATTTTAAAATTAATTATTTTGGTGAAATTGTTAATTTTAATTTTAATTTCTATAGCTATTTAGTTGAATTACTTTATAAAAATTATTTAATTAGTATGATTTTAATAAACTTCATAAATATTTAAATAGTTTAGAGCGCGAATTTCAAACCAGAATTTAATAAATTTAGATTTGTGAAATAAATTTTAATAGAATAATTTCAAGTTTCCTTAAAATAATTATAAAATAATATTAATAAAAATTCCTTGAGGTAGTCGAGTTATTTGAGAATGTTTAGACCAGGGATTCTCAACTTGTCGCGGTGCACTTTTAACGATTTCAAAATTTGGCGGCACACAAAGAAAAAGATAAGTTTAAAAGTTGGTAATTTGTTCATAAACTTTTATATTAATTTTATTTCACATTCTGGGTGTATTAAAATTAAACTACCAAAGTATATGAAAAAAGAAGGAAAATTCATATTTTTTTTAAAGCGATACTTATTCATATACTTGTATATTAATTTTAGCTCATATCCTGGTCTATTAAAATTAAACCACCAAAGTTTATGAGATATGAATGAAAATTCATATTTTTTTTTACAGTGTAGGTATAATATTCAAAATATATCTGTTCTTTACATTTTTTAAATTTAAATCATTTCCATACCAGAGATTGTTGGAAAAATTTTTTCGCGATGTTGTCAGAACTATATTATGTGAAAAAATACTTAAGTCAAAAGTCATTCATTTATTATTTTTCGTAATTAAATTATTAACTTAATCCAATTAGGTATAATTATGATAGTTCACGACTAAATTACAATAATGAATTTATACATTCAAATTTTTAATTTTATTAAACAAAAAACATTTAGATTCTGAAATGTTTTTTTTTTCTACATATTAAATACATGACCACCCCAATCAAGCTATTCAGTTAGCTCTTAATAAAAGATTGGAAAAATTTTTATAGAACATGCCCTCCCTCTGTCACATGGTTTGAATGGCATTTCGCTTTTGATGGTTTTATGTTTATTAAATTTTGAAAGTTGAGGAAAATTAATGCAAATGACGTTAATTGTCTTCTAATTAAAATAGAGATCCATAAACGGGAAAGGATTAGTAGCTACATACAGTTCTAGTTTTAAATTTATCACGGTATATAAACTAATTCGGTTTATTAATGTGATATATGTTTTATAATAAACAGGTTGGCCTTAATTTTAAAGTTGAAATAATTAAAGCATATTCGGCACATATCATAAGGGCTGCAGAAATACAAAAAAAAAAAATATATTAATATATGTGGGTACCACCTTTTCTATTCAAATTTCAAATTGTGATTGGTCTTCCAATATTTTTCTTCATTCACATTTTTTAATACGAGAGCAGATCAAAAAGTCTTTTCAGATAAAATAAGATACATATGTACAATCAACTAAACATGTAGATATTGTTCCTTGTACCTTTCACTATTTTTCCACAAAGTCCTGTGCTGGTTCAGACATTTGTCCCATCTCGGCACTAATTTTCCAATGCCGCTGCGGTAGAAATCGGTAGCCTGACTACAGAACCACTATCGAAGTCTTGCAGGCCATTTGCGAACTCAGAACACCACCATCTCACACTTCTCAAAGCAAGAAACCTTTCCCCATATGTTGGCTGCATTTCCCTGTGGATCTCGATGGCCGTTAGTCCCTTACTCCTTAGAAAACTGTTCACACTTTGTTGTCGTGGAGGTGTTAGGAACACCTGCCATTTTGAATGACTGACAGTAGCGCTGCTGCCGGCAGCAGCTGAAAACTCTATGAGGATCAGCCCATGAAAGGTTCACTACTTCGAATGTATCTTCTTCTTTCCTAGCCTTATTTCCGTAGTGTGAGGTCGTAATATACCACTACATATCTTCTGAATTCGATCATAATCATAGATTTAGAACCATTTATCTTTATACTCTCTTAAAACGAATTAGTAGAATTTTTACTTATTCAAGCAGTAGGTAAGAAAATTACACCAAATTTAGTCATTTTGAGTAGAATCTACTAATATATTTAGTAAATTTATTGGTTACTTTTAGATTAGTTATTTTTTACTAATTCAAAAAGTAGTTCATTCAATTCCGGCTGTCTGAGAAGCCAACATGGCCGACCAGCTGTTTTATCGGTTCCTTAATAAAGACATTTTTGGCAATATAAGGCTTTATTTAAGTAATAATAATACAAATAAATAATAATATTGAGATAACTTGTATTTTTTGTTAAAAATTGCAGGAAATATATGTTAAGTCAAAACAGATAGATTCCAAATTTTTTTTTAAATTAATAAAATATTATTTTTTAAATGGTCAATTAAGAAATATTTTTACTTAAAATTTAGTAAATATATTTCTTGTAATAACGAAAATTAGTTTTATTAAGTTTATTTAGAAATAAATTGCTGGGAAGGAATATAGTAACATTCAAGTAAAAAGCATTGTTAACATCAGCGACATACTTATATACCAAATAACAGAGTAGTAAAAGAAAGTCAAGTTTAAGTGGGTTCGGCTAGAACTCGAGTCAGTAAACACTACTTAGGTCCCGGTGTTATCACACCTTATTTCATATACGTATCTTAAACGTTTCTTTTTTTTTTTGGTCATTATTTTTTTAAAAATTCACTTTTTCAATTAGTGAATTTTTCATATTAATAATTTTTACTAATTGAAAAAGTGGATATCCACTATTTGCGGGTGGTCTACTTTGCACATTTTAAAAAGTGACTATACACTATAAATTAGTAGTTTTTTACTAATTCGTTTTTAGAGAGTATATAAAAAATCCAGGAATTTATTATAGCCATATCTACAAGTCTGGTAAATAGAGGCCAATAACATTTTTTTCCTATCATTTGTTTGGCATATTTGCCTACTAACCAACTCCTCCCATATTGTAATTTTTTATTACATGAGATTGTAGAACTGAGGTTTTTTTTTTTTTTTTTTGTTTATCGCACCGCAAAAACATTTTCAAATCGTTCCAAGGTGTCAAAGTTTGATCCTATCCCCACACATCTATCTATTATCTATCCATTTGGCAATTAAAATTTCATTATTCTTATCAAATCTAAAATCATAAGCTTCTCTTCAACAAGCACCTTTCTTATTACGTCCTCCACCCATAAGTAACACCGCACACAAAGATACACCAATTTTTTTTTTTTTTTTTTTATTTGAAATTCCTATCGGGATCCCCGGTTATTTACCCCGAGGTGCTTTCGTGTACGAAGACACACACCTCAAACCCAACCGGCCTCTGGCCGTAGCCATCTACCGGCACCCCGTGAAGTTACGTCCTTTCCTATCTCTAACTCCTCCTCCTACTTTCGTCTCTAGCTAGTGAACTAATCCTTATTTCTGGTTCCAACCGGCTCCTTTTATCCAACCTCTTCTATGCTATGGAGGATGTCCTAGTTGAGGAGGGACTCTCTCAGCACCGGCGTGTAGCCTACTCCCACAAAGATACACCTATATTTTGATATTTAAACAGATAAGGAGCTGTTTTGGAGCATTAAAGACCACTTCACACTTCAAGAACTTGTCCAAGACCAATCCGGTCGGATTCAACCTGACTATTCATGGACTCTTTCAGGTTGATCTTTTATCGTCAAAACTATGGTAAATTTTATACTCTCTGTGAAGTTTAAAAATAATAAAGGTCGAGGGTTAGCATTCCGTCCCAGGCGAGGAATTTATTTCACTTGAATTGGATACCGATCAATTGGCGGGGTCTAAATGACCTCAGAAGTCGAAGAAAACTTTAAAGAAATTACAAAAAAAAAAAAAAAGACATTGACGAAAATATCCTTCAAGTACCATTTTTTTGCCTCCAAATCCTCAATGATCATGCTTATCATTCCATCCTTAGAGAACATAGGCGCTTCTTACATCAATTTTTGCCAATTCTATAGCTCTAGCCTTATGTACGTATATATTCTAAGCTTGCCCGTCAGGCAGAGATCAAAGTTCCCTGGCATTTTCGTTAATGACGTCATCTCTCGAATGAAATTCTCAGAAAAAAAAAATCAATTAATACCTTTAAAAGGCCGCGTGCTTGATTGTTTAATCTTTTTTTTTTTCCTCTCTTCTCGAGTGGCTCTTGATATGAAAAATTAATTTCTTAATTAAACCAGAGTTGAAGTGAAATTGAAAAAAAAAAAAAAAAAAAAAAAAATTTAAAGTATTAATGGCGATTCAATTAAGAAGGATTAAAATAAATTTTACATCCCTTTTCTCCTGTATATAAATAATTTTTAATCTTCTTTTCTCTCTCTCCTTATTTTTTTTCAAGCCAAATAATCCCATTTCTGCTTTGTTAGCCATTTTATTTTTCATCAAAATTGGATTCAATCTTAAGAGGATAAAAATAATTTCAATTTTATCGATTTGTTATAATTAATTTTCTTTTCACCTTCCCAAATTGCATCGATGATGATGGTTGACGAAGGTGTGGGAAGGGTTCGCACCAAATGACAACGCGAATTTTTGTTAAATAACAAGTAGGGGCTGTCACGGGCTTGGTATAGGGGTTAGCGTGCTAGCCTCGTATACCAAAAGTCGCGGGTTCGAACCCCAGGCAGTCCGATGGATACCAAATGGCTTAAATAAGGATGCCTGGACCACCATTATGAATATTAATCAATAACGGATATCGTGTTTTTATTAAAAAAAAAAATAGGGGCTACTTTCACATCATACCATGCAGAAAAAATACCGTACGGCTGTAGGTGTGGAGAAATGTGTGGTATCTTTCACATTATATAGGCCGAAAAAAACGATTTTATTTACATCCTATTTCCCTTCACTTATTCTATAAGTATGATTTTATCTGACTCCCTGACGACATTTATTTTTTATAATCATTTTTATATTTATCTTTATACAGGGTGTCCGGTAAAGAATGGATAGCCTTGAAATGTCTTATAGTATAACTTATGGCCGTTCAGAAAAAAAATTGAAACAAAATATATCATAAGTAGCACCTAAGATATGATTTTTTAAAAAGAAAGGTCTAATTTTTTTTTACCTTGTTTTACTTTTATGAACACTACGATCAGAAATGAATGGATTCCATCGGTTTGTTGTTATTTTATTATTATACACCAACTATGCTAATAGATAAACAGTGAATAGTATGACTAGCTATTGCACTTTTTATTAAAAAATTAGCAAATTAACAAGGTAAAAAAATTAGACCTTTCTTTTAAAAAAAAATCATATCTTAGGTACTACTTATGATATATTTTGTTTCAATTTTTTTTTCTGAACGGCCATAAGTTATACTATAAGACATTTCAAGGTTATCCATTCTTTACGGATATCCCCTGTATAAAATTATAAGGCTGGAGGGGCGGTGGGGGCGATCGCCCCCCCCCCCCGAGAAGAAATTCAAAATGTTATAAAAACTAGTAATCTAAAGAAATTATGATTTCTGGGCTTTAATTTCAATTGAATTTGTTACCAAACAATTTAAATAAATAGGAAAGGGTCTAAATAGCCATAGATGCCGACAAAGTCCTTAAATAAAAAATAAAAAAAAAAAAAACCGCCCTCCCTCCCCCCGACAAACTTGCATTAATCTGCCCCTGTAAGGTTGTAAATGAAAATGCAATTTTGTGAACTTTAAAATGTAATCTGAATAGTTTGTATTAAAATATTTAAGCGAAATAATTCCAAAATACAATTTTTTAAAATAAATATTAGAATTATTGAAAATAGCCTATTTGTCTTTAATATAAATAATCTCTATATATATAAAGAGACTTGTGACTGACTGACTGACTGACTTACTAAGTGATGACAACGCCCAGCCTAAACTATAATACCTATGAAGTTGAAATTTGGCATGCAGATTACTTTTATTGCGTAGGCGTCATTTAAGAAGCCGAATTTTCGAAATTCCGATTTTAAGACCCCCAAATCGACATTTTTGGGTAAAATTTTGATTTTACTATTTCTTTAATAACTCTTAAACGAGATGAGATATCAATTTGCTCTCTTCGCTAAAACCTTCCTTAGGAGAATATCTAAATTCGTTGTTTCAGGGTTTTTTGAAATTCGGCCCTAAAAGTACCCCAAATCGCCATTTTTTGTAAAAAATTCGGATTTTTAGAACTTTTTACTGAAATGAGATATCAATTTACTTTCTACGCTAAAAGCCGCCCTAAATGAACCCCTAAAAACTAATTTCGGGGTTTTTTGAAATTCGGCCCTTAAGTACCCCAAATCTCTATTTTTGTGAAAATTTCGGATTTTTCAACTTTTAACTGAAATGACATATCAATATGCTTTCTACGTTAAAGCCCCCCCTATCTCCCCCCCCATCACATAAAATTAATTTTGGGGTTGTTTTTTTGAAATTCGGTCGCTAAGTACCACAATTCATCATTTTTGTAAAAAATGCATTTTTTTCCCAACACTTTTCTTTTTTTCTCCATCTCTATATATATAAAGAGACTTGTGACTAACTGACTGACTGACTGACTTACTAAGTGATGACAACGCCCAGCCTAAACTATAATACCTATAAAGTTGAAATTTGGCATGTAGATTACTTTTATTGCGTAGGCGTCATTTAAGAAGCGAATTTTCGAAATTCATGGCCCCATCCCTATCCTCCCACCCGCCAAAACAAATTCAAACCCCTAATTTATTTAATATTATTAGAATTTATATAATTTTAATACACATAATCTATTTGTGAGATTTCATAATTTTTTTTGAAGAAATTTAAATTTTATAAAATTTTAGAATAATACTATTATATTTCCTTTAACATCTTTTAAACCATAGGCTCTCAACATAGGCGATAACACCCCCTCTCCTGAGGGCGTTTCAGACTTTCAGGGGGCCGTACATGACCTAGAGAAAATTATGTGGCGAGATGGTGCAGAAATCGCGTGGGCAGTTAAAAAAAAAAATACTCGCTAATCACGTACTAAAGTAAATTAAAAATTAATATCGTGTAATTTTTGTTATTACAGGTATTGCATTCATTTTTATCACGTGGATTTATATAGTATTGTAGAAATGTTTATAACAAAAGATAAATTGACTTCAAGTTACTGAACGCGGCGACTTTTCGTTGTATTTTACTCAAATAGAACCTGATATTATCAAACTCCTTAAAATCGAAAAAATTCCTTTAATTTTCTCATTACTTATGTCATAAATTTGTCTTTTGAAGATTACTAAAACTATAGGAGACTCATGTCTAATCGGATCAACTGCGGGTTACGAATCTAGAGTTGCCCACCCAATTAAGATCCCACTTGCCGTGAATATTTTCAAACATTGCTAATCTCTCCTCTCTCTTTCTGTAATTGAAGTAAATCTTCGTTTACAGATGTGAAAATAAAAAATTGAAAAATTTAAAAATAGGGACAGTCACCAAAATAAGTTTGAGAAACTATGTTTTAAATGATAAAAGATATCATACTATATAATAAAGCCCTAAGACCGTGTCCGATGTGTGAAACAACCAATCAGGCCTCAGGGATAGCGCTGATTGGCGAAATACAGAGAGGGCGGAGCCGGAGAGGCAAATTCAAATTTTTTTTTAACCAGGAGAGATATCAATTTGGTTTCTTCCCTAAAGCCTTCCCTTGATAAGAATCTAAATTCGTTGTTTCAGAGTTTTTTTAAATTCGGCAGCCCACCCCCCCCCCCCGAAATTTTTAATTCTTCTATTTCTTCAAATAAAAACATGCTTTTTTGGATTTAAAATTCTTGAATGAATATCTATCAAGGGATTTAAAAAGTTCAAATATTTTTTGTGTATTTGCCCCCCCCCCCCCCCCGAAATTTTTAATTCTTCTGTTTCTTCAAATATAAACATGCTTTTTTGGATTTAAAATTCTTGAATGAATATCTATCAAGGGATTTAAAAGTTTAAATATTTTTTGTGTATTTGCCCCCCCCCCCCCGAAATTTTTAATTCTTCTGTTTCTTCAAATATAAACATGCTTTTTTGGATTTAAAATTCTTGAATGAATATCTATCAAGGGATTTAAAAGTTTAAATATTTTTTGTGTATTTGCCCCCCCCCCCCCCCCCCCCGAAATTTTTAATTCTTCTGTTTCTTCAAATATAAACATGCTTTTTTGGATTTAAAATTCTTGAATGAATATCTATCAAGGGATTTAAAAGTTTAAATATTTTTTGTGTATTTGCCCCCCCCCCCCCCCGAAATTTTTAATTCTTCTATTTCTTCAAATATTAACATGCTTTTTTGGATTTAAAATTCTTGAATGAATATCTATCAAGGGATTTAAAAGTTTAAATATTTTTTGTGTATTTGCCCCCCCCCCCCCGAAATTTTTAATTCTTCTATTTCTTCAAATAAAAACATGCTTTTTTGGATTTAAAATTCTTCAATGAATATCTATCAAGGAATTTAAAAGTTTAAATATTTTTTGTGTAATTGGCCCCCCCCCCCCCCGAAATTTTTAATTCTTCTGTTTCTTCAAATATAAACATGCTTTTTTGGATTTAAAATTCTTGAATGAATATCTATCAAGGGATTTAAAAGTTTAAATATTTTTTGTGTAATTGCCCCCCCCCGAAATTTTTAATTCTTCTATTTCTTCAAATAAAAACATGCTTTTTTGGATTTAAAATTCTTCAATGAATATCTATCAAGGGATTTAAAAGTTTAAATATTTTTTGTGTAATTGCCCCCCCCCCCCCCCGAAAGGCAAAAATAATATGGGCTTTAAAATTAAGAGAAAAACTACTGATCACGTATCGAGACGCCGCCCGCCAGGGCCAAGTTGAGATGGGCGCGGCGAAGCCGCGCCTTTCTCAACTTGTCAATTTAAATAATACATCATGATTTTTTCTATTTAAGTTTCTTGAATAAATATCTTTCAAGGGATGTGAAGTTATTTAGTGACCTCGGGCCTTAGGATTTAAATTAAATAAAAAAGAAAAAATATCCTGAAACAAAAAATCTGGTGTAACCGGTTTTAGTTTTAACCTGTGGTTTTAACCGAACCACCCTCCCTTCCCCATTTTTACGAAATTTAGGATTTTTCAATTTACCTAAATCTCAACTTTTTTTTTATTAATTCCAAAAAAAAGTTATAATTTGTCTGATACATTACATTTATTGCCTTGGCCTTATTTACGAAGCTTCAAATTCTAATTTTAAAAGCACTGAATTCTCATTTTGGAGTTTTTTTTTTTTAATTTTATAATAACTTTTAAACGGGTTGAGATATCAGTTTGCTTTTTGCGCTAAAGAAGAAACGAGGCATCGATGTTGAGGGTTGGCCACGAATTAAGAAGGTTTACGCTCCGGGAATTTCAGGGTTTCAACGATGGCCGTGCAAGAAACTTGCCCGCCGAAGGCGAGCAAAGCTCGCCGGTAGGCGAGCTTGGGGGGGTCCAGGGGGGGGCGAAGCCCCTGGCTAGCGCAAGGTTCGCCGAAGGCGAACCTTGCGGCTAGTATTAATATAATCGATCATTTAATACTTTTGAGCCGGTTTGAAACTCGAATCTCTCTTTAAATTTATTAATTGCACTAATACCGAGGATATAAGTATTATATTTTGGCAAATTTTTGAAAATAAATTTCCCAAAATTCATTGAGTGCAGATATTGGTTGGTGGGCTTTTTGATAACTTGCTTTTTATTTTCATAAAAATAAATAAAAATGGATAATTTATATAATATTCGTTTGAAGACAAATGAATAGATAATTAAATTATAAATTGAAACAATATGAGTAAAAATTCGATGGACTTAGCTGCCGGAGAGAGAGCGCTCCCACTCACTATTAAATTTATTTTCGAACGAAGTTTGAGTTTAAATACAGTATTTAACGTTTAAATATATTTAAGGTATAAATAATATTAATATAATAGAAATTTTTGAGGTAAAAAAGTTATAATTAATTATTTGAATTAAGATTCATAGTCGAAGAGATTGAATGATGCCCCCGAGTTTGGCGTAGTAGGTAGCGCGCCTACCTCCTATACCAAACGTCGCCTGAACCCATAATAGATAATATTATATTACAACGGTTATCGTCAAAGTCTTATATGGCCTAAGTTGCCGAAAAGACTGTGTGAATATGTGAGAGTGAATGTGAAAAAGTGTGAATGTTTTTTTTTTTTTTTTTTTTTAAAAAAGATTGAATAGATAATAATATGAATTTAATATTAGTTTAAAGTTAAGAATGTTATATTTAGATGACGCCAACTTTACATCTAATATATTTTCTCTTTAATTAACAATATCATGATTGAATTTTTAAATATTAAATAATATAGATTATTCTTTGAATAATTTGTTATTTTTAAAGTGAAACTTTATTTTGATAGACACAAATTTTTTCGTTTCTCTATCAGCATGTCGCGTTACAAGTCGTGACGTCAAAGGCCGTGACGCTACAAGTTATGACGTCACAAGCCATGACGACAAAAATAGGAAAGTTGAAATTTAATATATATGACAAATTATAAAAAATAATTTTGAGATTTAATTTTTCAATTTTTAAATTCATAAAATATAATTTTTAAAATAATTTAAAATGATTCAAATACTAAATAAATATTTTTCTCAGTTTTTAATTTAACATACGCCAATTGATTTCGGCAATTGATTTCCCATTTTCCAATTATTTATTAAATTAAGATTAAAAACGCGATTTGACGACTTAATTGAATAATTTTCTGAAAATTTTCAGTTAAAAGCCTACGATCCGAAAAAGTTTCACTTGCATCGTGATTTCATAAAACCACACAATGTTTTAATTTTTTTTACCATGTGATTATGAATTAGGAAAGTTCAAATTAAAGATTCTAATAAAATGATGTGTTGTTCTACTTACCAGTAGTTGATCGGACAGGTGTCGCAGGCATTAAATGAAGACGATCTCCGATGTCGAGAAGAATCGTTGAAGAAGAAATTGTTCAGGAACAACCAATTTGATGCATGTAGAAAAACTTATGTTGATAATAAGCGCCAAGGAATAAGGGGGACACTCAACAGGACAAGTATGATGATAAATTATTATTCAAGTAATAATAATTATGGTGCAATTAAACAAAGAAATGAGAATCCTCTTGTATAAGAGTGGGCATGACTTGTTGAAGCCGGAAAGTGCCAGTGCCGCCAAGTGACAAGCTGAACGCACGGCTCGAGAGGACAGAGGGAAGAAAATGAAGAGAGGAAATGTCTCATTACACTGTTGAGCAGCCGAGGTGGCGCTCTCTTCTGATTTTCTTTTTATTTAGCTAGTGGCGCCAGTGGCGTAACGTACGCCCCCGCAGACCCCGCAATGCGGGGGGGGGGGCACGGGCCGGGCCGGGCTAAAAAACTGTATCTCCTCAGGGGTCGGGTAAAAACGGAAAAAATTTAATGAAAATTTGTCTTTGAAAGGGCCCGGGCCCTCAAGGTTCAGAGATATACTGTATTTTAAAAATATTTTTTGTAAGGTCTAATAATGGGGCCCAAATAAAGGTTTGCGGGGGGGGGGGAGCTAAAAAACGTTACGCTACTGGGTGGCGCCAACATATCTTGTTATTCATTTGTGTTTATTCTAAAAGTGTTGTAGAATAGATCAAATGGAAGCTGAAGTTTTGATAACCTTGGTGGAATTACGACCTTGTCTGTGACACAACACTTTGCTAACAAAAATGCTTGGCATTCGAAAATAGTTGAAGAATTTATCTCCATCGTTCATCAAATCTTCAAAGAGTGTATAAAATAAACCTATTTCCTCTAATGGGGTGGTGCCACAAAAGGCGATGTTTAACTCTTTTTCAGCAACCATAAAGCAACAATTCTTTTACGGTTCATCTTCACCCGTAAACAAATACAAATTGAATAGATATCTAAAACAGTGGCGGCTCGCCCATAAGGACTCTCGGACGCCGCCCCTCCTAAAGATTTGAAAAAGTAAAAAATAATTAAATACCCATTCAATTATAATTATACATCTAACTAACCAAAGTGTTTTATCAGTCGCGTACATCGAAAATATAGGGAAAAAACAGGCTAAAAAAGCGCGAAAAGTGCGTATTTGTAGCCGTCGGACGCTCTCCTGAACGCCCCAATCCATCAACATGCAGTTATACGGAGAGAGGTGTGGTGGGGGCTGCTGGTGCTATGACGCGTGTAAGCTTGAGCCGAATGGGAGCTTTGGGACGCCGTCCGAGCATGCGCAGAGCGAAGCATCAGCTAGTCGCCGCCGCCGCACATAGGAGTATTTGACGTAAAAACCCGATCAAAATAGAAAAACTCAAAGTTTACCTAATGCTACCCAAAATGGATGTTTCTTCATCTACTATAACCGGCTTATTGGAATCCAGCCCCTCCGACCCTTCTGGTTCGGCTATCTGGTCACAATGTCAGTCGGAAGTCAGTCATTGTTTTAACTGCTTGTCTTGTTTTTAGGCGCTCTCATTTTCGTTACTCAGTTTTTTGTGCAAAATGTCTTCATGCGGCGGTCAACAGAAAAAAAAACGACTTGCATGTGGAAATTGAAGGTAAGCTCTCTATATTACAGTATATTTGATTCAGTTTAAACGTAATTATCACTGTTTTTTATAAATATCAAAAGTCGCTTTTTTTGAACATTTTTTTAAAGAAAATTTCAGACAAATTAGTGTTTTTGTTTATGTGTCGCGGCTTGTCGCCTCAAACTTTTTATATGGGCATAAAGTTTAGTCTTTTAGGATGTAGAAACAAGAAAAACATTTCACCCCAACTCACCCCATATTTTTTTATTAGACTTTAAAGTGAACGAGGGAACAGAATCATTAAATCGATTTAGTATAATTTTAGTTTTCTTTTGTTATAGATCCTTTGGGAAGAGTTAAAAAAATTACCAGAATGGAGTTATATGATATTTTGAAAGAGTTCAAAGGAAAAAAAATAGAAGAAAAATGAATTTGATGGAAGAAAGACTCATTCAACTAACTTCATGTCCTCCCGAAGAACGGAGTCCCACGTTCACGTTAAAATACTATAAAAAAATATGAGGTGAGATGGGGTGAAATGTTTTTCTTGTTTCTACATCCTAAAAGACTAAACTTTATGCCCAGATAAAAAGTTTGAGGCGACAAGCCGCGACACATAAACAAAAACACTAATTTGTCTGAAATTTTCTTTAAAAAAAACGTACAAAAAAGCGACTTTTGATATTTATAAAAAACAGTGATAATTACGTTCAAACTAAATCAAATATACTGTAATATAGAGAGCATACCTTCAATTTCCACATTCAAGTCGTTTTTTTTTCTGTTGACCACCACATGAAGACATTTTGCACAAAAAACTGACCAACGAAAATGAGAGCGCCTAGAACCAAGACAAGCAGTTGACACAATGTCTGGGTTCCGAGTGATGTTATGACCAGGTAGCCGAACCGGAAGGGTCGGGGGGGGGCTGGATTACAATCAAGGAAGGATACAAGGGGGGGTGTAAAGGTTTCGAAAAATTTTTTATTTTTAATGTAAAATTTTAAAAATTAATATAAAAATTTGATTTGTACGCGTATTTATATTCTTATATAAGGAAAATAATAAATAATTGGCAAACAAATACAGAATGCGCGTTTAAATTTTCCGAAATTAAGAAAAATTGTGTTGTGCGACCAGTCACACCAGGTTACCCCCCTCCCGAGAAACACCTCTGGATCCGTCCTTGATTCCAATAAACCGGTCATAGTAGATAAAGAAGCATCCATTTTGAGTTTTTCTATTTTGATCGGGTTTTTACCTCAAATACTCCTATGTGCGCGTGCGCCGGTGTTCCTTAACTTTTTAACCGCATTCTAAGTGTTTAACGAATGTGTGATTGGTATGTAGTGTGATTTAGTGTGTATGGTTTAGTGTTCTCTTGGGGCCCCCGCCCCCCGGTGGTGCGCCCCCCCGGCATTAAACTCACGAGCCGCCACTGATCTAAAAATGATCATGTCAAAAAACCCTGCATTGTGAAAACAAATAGTCACGGCTAAAACTTCTACAGTTTTTTGCCGGGCGGTCAAAACCGTGTAATGTGAAAGCAGCCTAATTAATAATTGTTTAATTATTCTTATAATACAACAATAAAATGAATAACTATAAAAATAGGTAACAAGTAAGAATTCGTAGGGAAATTATAAATATTAATTAGAAAAATTACTAATACAGGGTGTTTCAAAAATGACTTTACAACTTTGAAATTCATATAAATTTATTCAGAGAACCTACAGAGGTGATTGTCGTGTCAATTTGTAGGGAAACACATCAAGTTTTGATCGTAGTTTCGAATCGCGAGCGCTAGCGGCAGTTCCGCTAAAAATGGTGGCCTTCACTGAGCTGTGTGTTTTGGTTTGAAGAATTAATGTCATATAAATTCATGCAAAGCAGCTACAGAGTTGTTTTTAGTGTGTTTAAAGGGAAACACACCGTTTTTTTACTTTCTCTTACCTATGTATATATAACAGGAGGATATAGGAGAGAAAGTATTTGGTTTCATGTCAGAAAATTCGATGTCGAGATTTTGATGGCTCTTCACGTTTTGAGGTCCCCTGAATCCAAAAGTGATTTTCGCGACATGGTCTGTCTGTCTGTGTGTCTGTGTGTCTGTGTTGTGTGTCTGTGTGTGTTCAATTTTAAGCATGAAGGAATTGAGCTAGGAGGATGAAATTTTATATTTAAGTTAAACACCTCCCGGGACCGGGAAAATAAGCTTTTAATCAAAATCGGCCAAAGAGTACTAGTACTTTACTGATGTACTTTTTCAGTTTTTTTCGGGATTTTCTCAAAATTCGCTCTAACGATTTTGATTTAAATTCAAAAATCAATTATTTTTTAGATGCTCTTTCAAATGTATATTCTCGTTTTGCCCTCAAAATTGTTTGAAGCACACTTTACTCTTGTACTCCATAGAAAAGATAGGAGAAATGGTTGCCATGGTAACAAAATATAAATATTTTCCCATACTTATAAATTTTACATCTGAATTCAAATATTCCCTACTGCCGGGAACTAAATACATGTCGACACAAAAAATCTGGTGTGACAGCACAGAACACAACTTTCGATTACCGAAGGTAAGAGAAAGCTGTGTGCTGTGCGCCAGTCACACCAGATTTGACATGAATCCAATACTCTCTCTATATATATATATATATTACATATATACATAGGGAAGAGAAAGTAAAAATGTTCCACCAAAATTTATTAAAGATTTTACATTGTTGTCAACAATTGAAATCTTTAAATTGATTTTTAACAATGGGGTCCCAAATGTATCACATTTTTAGTATAACCATCTCATTCTACGTCGAATTTTGTGCCGATAACGGTTTTTTAATCTGATGGAGAATCAATTAGTACTAGTGAAAAAAAATCCCGCCAAGTGCTCTCATGCGGTAAAATGACGTCATATCAAAAATAAGAAAAAAAAAATCCGGGGGCATTGAACCACTCTTTCTAAAACTAAATTTAGATTTAATGTAGCTTTTATGGTCAAGTAGCTATCCGTTGCACAAGTAGGGCTATTTTTCGATATTTTTTTGCATAAAAAATGAGGTTTTTCGAGAAAAAATTAATTTTGGAGTTAATTACTTCTCGGGATTTTTTTACTTATTCTATTAGAGGTTTTTTTTTTCTGCACCAAATGATTTCATTTAGTTCGATTTGACGTCTGAATCTACAGGGGTTTAAACTAAATTAGAATTTACCTCAAAGGGCGGTAAAAGGAAATGATAGGAAAAAAACTAGCTGAAAACTATTTCTTTCTAACCGTATATTTCTATAATTATAATTTTCTTAAGACAGAGGAGTTATTCAAGTTGATAAACTTTTTCGTGCATCCCCTAGGGCAAGAAAAAAATCTTTGCACGAAAAAGTTTATCGGCTTGAATAACTCCTCTGTCTTAAGAGGCATAATTATGGGGAATATACGGTTAGAAAGAATGAGTTTTCAGCTAAAGATTTCACCATTTATTTTTTTCCTATCATTTTTATTTTTACCGCGCTGCGGCAAATTTCTAATTTGAAAGTTTAAACCCCTGTAGATTTTTCGAACGGCTAATCAGATCAGACTAAATGGGATGTGATTTGGTGCAGAAAGAAACAACGACAATTTTTTCTTTAAAGTTCACTCTTTTTAGCTTTAAATGGTAAAAAATGTTTTTTTCTAGCTCAAATAGAACCAGAGTTATGAATTTTTAAAAGGAGCGTCTAAGCCGAAAAATCATCAAATTTTCACATTTTCGACCCTCTCTATTTCCCAAAATATTAAAGAAAAAAGAAATCCTCGTGGATGGCTATCTTTTTTTTCGTTATAGAACCCGTAAAAAAAAAATTTCAGCCAAATCAAAAACATGTCGGTCAAATGGAAAAGTGTTCGGTTTGTAAAAGAATCACCCATA
>JAKCPI010021658.1:0-12878 GCA_023213315.1 Euborellia annulipes
GAGAATTAGTATTACGATTTTGTTAAAAATTTGATGCCCCTTTTTTAATGGATATGTACGCTTTGATGGTCTCTGATATCAAACAAGTGGAATTCCCAAAATTGTTTTTCTGTCTTTATAAGTGAACAAAATATTTCAAAAAACTCGAAAATAGCTACAACGTTGAAATTTGATATTTATGTTAGGTAGGCCTACTTTCCTGGCATGCAACAAATTATACTAAATTGGGCAAAGAGTAGGCCTATTACTATTTTACATGTATGTACAATATCCATGTAGCCCTAGTTTTTCAAATATTTTTTTTTAATTTTCTCAAAATCGGCTCTAACGGTTTTTATTAAAAATCAATCTGAAGTCACTCATTTTTTTTAAATTTTTTTTTTTCGAACTGTTCACATTTGCAAGATCAAAATTATTTGCACAGCCTCCCAAATTGCACCACAAAGCGAGTAGTTTTTTTTTTTTTTTTTTTTATTTGACTATTCTGGCTGATTAAGCTTCGATAAGCTGATTTCAAAAAAGCATTTTTTGTTACTGTTCATAAAAAATATAATTCTGCCTTAATTTTTAATTCAAACTCATTAGAATATCTTGCTTGATTTTACATATTATCTTGAATGGGAAATTAATAAAATTATATGATAGAAAAAATCTTTATAATCGTTATAAAATGAAAATTTAATGCTTATTCATACATAGGTGTGAACAAATTATGTAAAAATTTTTAATTTTATTTTTTTAATATAGGCAATTATTATTATTTTTTTTATTAAAAAAATTGGTGGTTAAAATGTCACGAGACCCCCATGACTCTGAGCTTAAATTTTCAGTATAAAACTATTACTAGGCTATATTTATATATTTATCTTTAATATTATTATATTTTCTTCACTCAGGGGCTCACTTCTAGTGAGTACGTGGATGGCGACCACGAGTTACCCGAGCTAAGGCTGGCATTTCTTTCTTTCCTATATGTCAGCCTTTTTTCCATTTTCCAACCGTCAGGCCGTGAGACGGGTCGGCTTGCTTTTCTCTAGGTCTCATATTTCTTTATAAATTAATTTTTGCCGACCCCACATAAGTATAAGGCCAAGATAGAAGAAGAAGAATATTATTATATTTTCTCTACCTATTATTTATTTTTAATTTGGTTAAAAAAAAAAATAAAATAACTGTGCATTCATAAGAATTGAAACTTTCAATCAAAATTCACATACCCCCAGATGAAAAAGGTAGCGGTGTAACGAATCCCAAAGGATTTATTCTTGTGCAAATTTGGACATCCCTGGGCTATTTTTTGCACCGCGTTAGCTTGTAATGCCTCGATTGTCCCTATCCAAATACGCCACTGAAAAATGTTTAGAAAAAGGTCTAATCTGTTCCATTAATTTTCCATGAGAAGAACATCTTAAAAGATGTTTATATTTATTAATTATATAATTAAAGGTGGTGCATCTATAGGCCAATTTATTTATTGCTTTGAGATTTTTTTTATTCCTTTCATAAAGCAATAAAGTTATATTGGTTTACAATCTTTTTATTAGTGGCGTCTACAAGGATAACCAGTTGTCTATCTTACAGGCGTATTTTGATTTGATTATCTGGCTTGATTTTTCTGACTTTCTTATTGAATCAGAATAATAAAATCTGCTTGAATCATTGAAGTAGGTGTGTCAAACTCAATTAATATACGCGTTTCATGCAATGGTATGCTAATTTTGACGAAAAATATCGTCCTTCGTCCTGCATTCATTTCACTTCTGATAATCATGGACCAAAAAATCTCTTCGCTTTTAAGTCATGGATCTATTTAATAATGAAATGTTTTTAAAACCATAAAAAAATAATTTTCTACGAGTACCTATTAAATTTTTAACTAACTGGTTTTCTAGGAATAAATGGAAATGTATTGAGTTTTCTTTTACTTTAATACGCTTATTTAAACTTTCAACCGTAGGTTCTCATTGAAATATTTTGTAAATTAAATATACAAATTAAACTCTAGGTTATTTGTTTCAAAAATTATAAAATTAACACTTGATATGTATTTCGACAATTCCTTATCATCATCAGAAACATTTTTCTTTTTCCCGGGGTCGTTATTTCGCAATTTACTAGTTCAACCCGAATAAAGCGTCTGTTAAAAGGCATGAATCCCCACTTGCGTAAAGAAGTTTCACTTCAAAAATAATTTTTCTTGTGAGCAATTTTAATATAGAAAAGCCAAATGGTTGAAATCTTCCTCTCATTCCTGCTTTGAATCTTAAATAGATGACCAAAACGCACCGGATCTCGAGAAGCAGGCAAATATAACATTCCTATAGAGGGTGGGGATAATCTAAATACCAAATAACTCAGGAATGTTTATGGTATTATCTATTATAATTTGTAGGCCTAAAAACTTTTATTTCAACAAACTATCCCTCTAGGTTTGTTTTCATGCAACTATTCAAAATCCTCTAACTACTTTTTTCTTATTTTAATTAATAAATTTAAGAATCTTATCGACTGAACAATTGAGCTCTTCTCCTAAACTTGACTTTTTACAGTTGTTGGTTAACAACTTCTCAAGTTCTATAGCCATCGCCTTCCTTTTTACTTTCTCTTACCAATATATGTATGTCACAAAAAAATTGAACTCTGCTTATAATAATGTCTGTCACAAAATTGTCTGTCTATCGGTGAAAAATATCTCAAGAACAAAATGAAGTACGAGATTGAAATTTGATATTTAATGAAGGAATGATGGAGGCAGAGACAGTAAGAAAAATAATAATAAATGGACCGAAACGTCTCCAGCTGATAGGTAAAGCATTCAGAGATTTTTTTTCTTGTCTGCCTCCATACTTTCTTTGCTAAAGATATAGCCACAACTTGCACCTCAATCTGATATTTAACCCTGACACAAAAAACTAAGCTTTTAAATAAAATCAGCCAAAGTACTTTACTTGATTTTATTTTATTTTCGATTTTCTCAAAACAATTTAAAAAATTCATATTATAATATTTTTAAAATGTAAAATATACTCTTAAAATTGTTTGAAGCACAATTTATTCTTGTACTTTATAGTTTAGGAGAAATAGTTCCATGGGTAATAAAATACAAAATATTTTCCTGTTTGTTTCTTAATTTATCGTCTAGAATTCTTATTCATGAAAATAAATATATCTCGACACAAAAAATACTTGTTGGTAACAGCACATCACACAACTTTCACTTATTGAAAATATGAGAAAGTTCTGTGTTGTGCGGTCAGACATACCATATTTTTTTAAAAATTATATTTCATTTTTATTAAATTCAACGTTTCTGCCATTTTTTCTGTGATCTATATAAATCGCAGAGTGAGTGAGTTGACATCACTTTATATTAAAGAATTTGTTGCTTAAATAACCAGGTCATTTAATTACTATCAATTAAATACTATAATATTTATTAGGGTCCGACCGAAACAAGATTTTCAGCCGAAACCGAAACCGAATATTCGACCTCAACCTTAGTTTCGGCCGAAACCGTAACCGAAACCGAAACTTGTATTTTCTATAAAAAAAATTTTTTCATTTTATCTTTTTTTTTTTTTTGAATAATTTTTTTCCCTTCGGTGAAAATCATTTTACCTTTTTTTAGGGAGACTAAATTTTTTTTTCTCCCTCAAGTGCAAATTATTTGACCTTTTTTTTTTTTTTTTTTTTTTTGCATGCGAGTCTCATCCCATTTTTTCAGACTCTGGTTTCGGCCGGCCGAAAGGTTCGGCTACTTTTTGGCCGAAACCATGATTTTTGGCCGAAACTGGCCGAAACCGAATATTCGGTCGGTTCCTAATATTTATATTAGCTGGTGGACTCACCAATATTTTTTTTTTTTTTTTCGAAGAATTTGTAGTGTAACGTTCTATAGAGTTTGTGACAAAACTCACCCATTCGTTTTCTAAATGATTATTGTATACTTTTAAGGAAAATCTTTTTTTTTTTTTTTGTAAATTCTGTGTTTAAACTACGAAATTTTCCATCATATTTCTTTAAAAGCTAAAGCTAAAGCTAAACTATGTGTAATAATCTTTTAACACCGATACTAAATGATTCCACATCATCATCAACGTCTTGATTTGCATTATTATTGTGGCTGTTTTTTTTAAATAACCCCATGTAGGAAACCCTTGAGTGGCCTTTAAATTTTGTCATTCACTGTACCTTTCAACAATTTTTTTCTTAACATTTCACAGTTATTTGAATAAAAATTTTCTAATTAATTTTCATTCTCCTTTTTTTTTTTTTAATTGAGACTTCTCATTTAAACCGTAACAAATTTAATTAGGTTATTTGATCATAATACTTTTTTTTTTTTACCTACCCATTCATTGTAAAAATAATAGTCTTTTGAAATGCGGGCTATAAATTGATAGCGGTGAAATAGAAAATAAAAAAGCAAGCTAAATTAATTACCGGTTACGTTAACATTAAAATATATCTAAAGATAGAAGGTAATTTGATAAATAAAAAGAAAAAAAAATTGAATAGTTTGAGGAACTGGAAGTCGGAGGGTTTGCATGACAGCCCCGATTTCAACGCGTTTAGACCTACTAAGTCTGACCTTTATTAGCCCATTTGCATTTATAAATATTTATTATTAAATCTTGAGATCTGGATATACATATAAAATAATAGTAAAATTTTAAACTACTAGTATAAAACAAATATTTTGTATAATTTAATTATTTATTTTTCTAGGTTTTTTTTTTTTTTTATTTTATTCTTAGAAAAATTATTATAGATAGGCATAGGGTATATATAGATTTTAATCGGGATTAAAAATTTGGTTGCTTAAAGAGATAAACTTAAACCCATATTATTAGAATTAGTAAAAAAAAAAAAAAAAAAACAATCATTTTTAACAAGACATGTGAGTGTTCTTTATTGATGAGGCCAAACATCCCATGGCCCCCGGGAATCGAACCCAGGATCTCCGCCTTTCCGGGGCATAGGCGTGCTATCCATTGCACCAGGCCACCGGACCCTCGACCTTTTGTTAAATATATCTATGACTCAGTTAAAGTCCGAATCGAGGTATTTTGAATACTATTATCTTATTCAAATAATAGATCTCGAAAAATATTTAGCAAAAACAATCATGTTTAATTTTTATAAAAAAGGAAGAGAAAGAGATAAATATCAATATATATATGTGACAAATGAAGAAGCCTAATAGAGCTTTAATAAGGGGCTGGAGAGAAAGACAATTCACTACGAACTGAAAAATTAATTTTTGCAATAAACAAAATATATTATAGTTGGAGAAGAGTTGGAAAATATTATATTAGTAGGCTCACAAGGCTAACGTTTCGGCTTTAAAAACCAAGTGGACTTGCCTATTATAAATAGAGGCTTTATATATAAATTGGCTAATATCTATCCGTCTATTTGTCTTCCTATCACTCTCTGTTGGAGATTATTCACCAAAATTTCAACCCAAACTCATATCATTCACTAAATAATGGGATTAAAAAAACAGCAATTTTTTTACTAAGTTATCTTGGCTCTTGTAAAAACTTCCCCCTCTTCCATTTTAATACAATTATGAGAAATTTAATAGAGCTAATTAAAAAATTCTATTTATTTCCAATTAGATTAGTAGAGGAGGTACTCGAAATCCATGACTGTTAATGTGTGTCTATGCATTGCCTTTGGGATCAAATCCAATTTAAACGTCGTCGTTTATCGACCTAAGGGATTGGGCCTTCTTCGAGGCACTCCACCCCTCAACAACCAGCACTCTTGAGCCCGTTTTAGGTTCTCAGGTTTATTCAAATGTCATTAGAGCCCATGCCGTCAAGCAGGATTCGTTCGTTTGTGGCACAAACATAACACTAGAAATATACTCGAGTTGGTTTTCTCCTTTGGCCCGGCCGTAGAATAACCAATGAGATGTTGGCTTCTCCACCCCCCCCCCATTCCCTCCCCCTTTCATCTAAGCCGTTTCTTTAAACATTGCTTTCCTTTAAATGAATACAATTTTAACCGATTAGATTGTCAAAAAAAAGAACAATCAAATAGAAAAGTTTTCGAGAAAAATCCAATAAGTCCTTTACTTTTTTTTTTTTTTTATACATTTATAAATCGGAAAGAAACAATTTTACTTCGAAAACCTATAATTAAAAACTCAAAAACAATTGTGAAAGTTTGCTTATTTGGATTCCAATCGAAAACAGAACTTTTGAAAATTTTAAATAAATAATTTCAATTCAATTTTAGATATAAAGGCAAGATCAAACTAAACTTATTAAAAGTTGATACGTTCTCTGAAATGAAATCAAGTCTAATTTCATGATAAATTTATAAATATTCTATAACAGTCATAATTATGAAATTTATTTTCATCTTATTTATTTTTGTTCAAAAACATTCAATAAAAAAAAAAAATAAAAAATCTGGTGTGACTGATCGCACAGCACCCCAAAGGTAATAGAAAGTTGTGTTCTTTTCTTGTCACACCAGATTTTTTTTGTGTCGAGAAATATTTAGTTTCCGCCGATATTTCGGAATTCAAGATAGAAAATTTATAAACATGGGAAAATATTTATATTTTGTTACCATGGCAGCCATTTCTCCTATCTTTCTATGAAGTACAAGAGTAAAGTGGTCTTCAGAAGATTTCAATAGCAAAATGAGAATATTCATTTTAAAGAGGATCTAAAAAATAATTGATTTATGAATTTTAATCAAAATCGTTCGGGTGAATTTTGAGAAAATAAAAAAAAAAACTCAAAAAATAGATCAGTAAAATATTAGTACTTTTTCGCCGATTTCATTTAAAACCTTATTTTCGTACCTCAGTAGAGTACCTAACTGAAATATAAAATTTCAATCTCTTAGCTCATTTCTTTCATACTTTTTTTTTTTTTTGATGAAAAACACAAACAGACCAGTTCACTTTTTTGGATTCAGGGGACCTCAAAACGTGTATTTCAGTCAAATGCTCGTCACCCCGAATTTTTGACATGAATCCAACCAATATTTTTTATATCGTATATTACATATATAGGTAAGAGTAAAAAATAAAAAAGAGGCATGTGTTAAAATATATTTGATAAAATAATATTTAAAAATATTTGGCGTAAAATAATATTTGATTATAAAAAATAATACTGAGTAAATATATCATCTCATCTCTAGTTTTATTATATCGTTTTATTCTCGAATGCAAAAAAAAAAAAATATTTGGTTTTCATTTATCGTTGGAATTAATTTTAAATTTCTCTTTATAATTAAAACACTTCTAAAAGAATACTGCTAACACAAGATTAATAAAATTTTACAATTTGTTTTGCTTTTTAAAATAAAAAGCTTCCCCCTCCCTACCTTTTTATTTGTGAAATTAACTAATTTGCCTTTATAAAAAATTGAATTTCATGAATATTTCGTCTTTTATCATGTTAATTAGGTTAAAGGTAAATTATGATGGAACTGATAAAAATGAATGTTTATGGTTTTCTTTTTTTTTATTTTCTTAAATCATCTTTAATTTTGTACGTCCTCGGTAAAAAGACATCACATTATTATTTAAGAGTAATTAAACAGAAGAAAAGTTCTTTACCTTTGTGCCTTAAAGTGTTGTTTAAGCATTTGGAAGTCAAATAAGTCAGTACAACAACAAAAACTCGAATAAGAAATAAATTTCCATCAGATTTGAACTCGTTGGAAACAACCCTTCGAAAAACAACCCTCTTGAGAAGAAATTCTCAGCCCACCTCCCACTCTTCCCCTTCCTATAGATAAATATATAGGAATACTCAAGAAGTCAGTGATTTCCTCTCACAAACAAAAGAAACACTCTCAATCTCAAAGTGGAAATTTTATTCATTCTTTTTCTATATAGACAGAATTTTTTTTTTTTTTTCAACTTGCGTCATTTGTTGGTGTCAAACCAAAGAGGTCTGAATAATCGTTCATATAAGAAATAAAGTTAATAAGAATTTTCATAGGTAAATTTTTTCTGCTTTTTACTTTTTCTTACCTATATGTATAGGGAGGTTTGTATTTACGGTAGACCTAAATGTTTTAATTTTTAAAGTGCAACTTTTATTTGATGAATCTTCAAATTACTAAATAAATATTGTTCTCAGTTTTTAACATTCGTCTATTGATTTCCCATTATCAATCCTCATTTTCCATTAAGTAGAGATTAAAAACGCGATTCAAAGGCCGTGGCGCTACAAGTCATGACGTCACAGGCCGTGACGACAAAAATAGGAAAGTTAAAATATAATATAAATGAGGAATAAAAAATAATTGTGAGATTTATTATTCAATTTTTAAATTGATAAAATATAATTTTTAAAATAATTTAAAATAATTCAAATCTTCAATTACTAAATAAATATTGTTCTCAGTTTTTAACATACCTCTGTTGATTTCCCATTATCAATCCCATTTTCCAATTATTAACAAGTTAAAATTAAAAACGCGATTTTAATACCCTTAATTGAATAATTTTCTGAAAATTTTCAGTTAAACGCCCACGATCCGAAAAAAAAGTTTCACTTGCATCGTGGTTTTATAAAACCACACAATGATTTTTTTTTCCTTTGTAAAATACTTTACTTAAAATCCTAGTTATAGTTCGTGCTACTATTTTTTTTGCCTTGAGCTTAGAATTAAAGGTGAACAGCAACTTTTGAGAGAGTACTACCAATTATCTAAACTCAAAGCCCAAGCCTCACCCCTGTTGTTTAAAATTGTTGCCGACTGTACATTCTGATGTTACTTAGTTAAAACATCATATTCATCCTTTTTAAGTACATTTAAAAAATCCTGATTTCGTCAATTATAAAAAAAAAAAAAAAAAACAATTTGACGTTTGTTTTGCGTATAAAGTTTTTGTTGTTTGTTCAAATCTAATTACATATTCCAAAGGGCGACGGCTAGGTGGGGGATTTATCCCCCTTACTTTAGCGCCCAGGGATGAAACCTTTACAAAATGTTATATACCAATTATAGCATTGATCCACTTTTCGCGTTGGGATATAAATAAATTCCATCAAGCTATTATTTCAATACGAAGAATAAATATAAAATTAGACCAGAATTTTTACGGTTTACTGATCTGTCATTTCTGATTGATCTGCTGCATACTTTCCAGTAGGGTTGGCTGGTTGGTGGATATTATAAATATCCAGCCCTATTGTATTCGAGAAGATTATACGATCAAATCTGAACCAAATCGGATTTTCAAAATATTTTTATGAATATAAATGATTAAAAAAAAAAAATTGATATTGATTAAATGTCTCAGATGAGAGTTGTAGTAGGTATTATGATGATATCCAAAAATAAATATACTTTTTTTTCAATTTAAGATGTATTTATTCAATTTTTATAGAAAAGTAATTTATAAAAAATAAAACGTTTAGGAATTTAAATGAGAATTTTCCAATTAATTTTTTTATTTTTATTTTTTTTTTTTTCTCACTGCCAGTCGGTTATTTATTGTATGTTGTTGTACGCATATATGTTTCTCGGTTTGTCTGTATGTGTGTCCTAATTTGTCAATTCCAACGTGCACAAAGCGTGTGGCACGCACACAGCTCAATGAAAAAGCAGGCACCCCCTCCCCCCCCCTCGAAATGTTGCGCTCTTTTGTTCATGCGACATTACAAGGAGCAAACCAACAACCACCTCCGAATAGTTTTATGACAAGCTGATTAATAGACATCGATTCATTTTCGTCTAAGTTTATTTCGAAAATATAGTTAACTATATTATATTCGATATCATTTCTCTTCATTAGGGGATGACCCGAGCCGAGAACTGGATGCCTGCCCATTTTCCTTCCTTCCATTCATTCGGCGGGTACGAAATATATTCATTAATATTCTATGAAATTTAATGGTATAATTTTTTTTTTTTCTCCCCGCGCTTTAAAGCCTGTCACTTATTTAATGTTCAATATATAAGAAAATGTTTTTTGCGTGACTTCTTTTAAAGATTTTTTTTAACGATCAATTTTCAAATTATTAAAAGAGAGAAAAATGCTCGATGCTCTTCTTGATTCTCAAAACAAAAATAGAAGCAACGACACCAAATTACAACTCTTTTTTTATTTTTAACTAGACGCAAAGCCCCGCCTTCGGCGGGGCTTTCCGTCTAGCCAGGGGGCTGCGCCCCCTGGACCCCTTGCTCGCCTACTTATATACATACCGGTACATACATTTTCCCTTTTCATTTTTATATATATAGATTATTTTAACGGTTAATTATTCAGGAACTTAAGATTTTTTGTGAATCATATCCTTTCCGGGACTCTCCCGATACACAAACAAAAAATTTACGCCAATATTTTAGAATTCAAAATGTAAATAAATAAAAAAATCGTAAACATGGGTAAATATTTATATTTTGTTACCCTGGCAACCCTTTCTCCTAATTTTTATTTTTTTCTTATTTTAACGGTTAATTACTCATTAACTTATTGTTATTTGTGAATTAAAACCTGTCCGGGACTATCACAAACATACACAGAAAATTTCATCATAATTGGTTCAGTCGTTTAGGGAGGAGTTCAGTCACATACACACGTACAGAAGAATTATATATATAAAGATATAGAAATAAAAATCTTTTTATCGTAAAATACCATTTATCCCATTTGGATTTATTGAAATTGAAATTTCATATCTCATTGAATTATTAAATATATAAAAGAAAATGATATATTTGCTTTTTATTACATTCCGGAGCTCATATGTGGATCGTTGGCTACCACAAATTTCTCTAGCTAGCAGGAAATATTAAATATTATGTCCTTTTTATTTATTTTATATTATTTATATTTTTAGAATATGAAGCGAGATTTATACCACTGAGTTAAGAGTGATGATTAGAGACCGGATTTTAAGCAAAATGCTTATTGCTCAATTTTATAAGCAACCATTAGATATTTAATTTCTATACGAATTAGGAAAAACTAAGTGCATTGAGATTACATTTTTTATGCTTTTTTTGCTTTTTTTGAGTTTTCATGCTTTTTTTTCCCTTTCGTGCTTATTTGAACTTATTTTACGAATATTTATAATTTTTTTTTTTTTTTTTTTTATTAAAAAAATTTTTTCCCATTCACACACGCATACACCAGGGATGTATATAAGGGGGGGGCCAAAAAAAAATTCCAAAAAATCCCGCAGTGTGAAAAAATATAGCCCTGTAAAAAAAATTTTTTCAGCAGGGTGAAAAAATTTGATTCCGCAAAAAAAAAAAAATTTTCGCAGAGCGGGACGGAATAAATTTAGTTTCTTTAAAAAAAAAAAATTTGTATACGCCTTTGGTATGAGTAAAAATTGCTTATTAGATGCTTTTTTTTTTTTAACTTTTATGCTTATTTAACAACTTTTTATTCAAGTTTTTTTATGCTTTTTAAGCACTTTTTTCCCATTTTTTTATGCTTTTTGTCCGGTCTCTAGTGATGATATTTTAACTCTTAAACTATTTCCTTATCTAGTACAAGAATGATTGTCCAATTTCTAAATAGAGTATTCTTTTTGTTTTAGACAACAGTGAAACTGTGACCATTGTGACTATTTACAATTGATTATGAAAAGAAAAAAGCATTTAAAAAAGATCAGTATTCGTGACTTCCTGTGGGCATTAAACGGAGTTGTTCCTCTGGGCCACTTATCCAGAGGATGAACTCTTCTTGATTCTGCTTTTTGACAAATATCTGGGTGTTCTTTTTATCCGGCTTGAGCTCAAGATAAATTACCACTGTGGACTGGTGTTTTATAATTGAGTACATTCAGTGACAAAATTAAAGCCATCAAATGCTTTTTCTATGTGATTAGATTCAGGGATAGGCAGGATCACGATCATTTTGAATTAATTCTTGAAATATAACCGATCCCAAATTTTATTTAGGTAGAAATTCAAATTCACTCTAAGGATCTAATTGTAAGATTGGAATCAAAAATCTGGTGTGATAGTACAGTACATCTTACGGAAGGTTATGTTCTGTTCGATGAGACACCTCAAATTTTTTATCTTCGTCTTTTGAAATTATTTAATGTTTGTAAATTATTTATTTTTACAAATAACTAAATAATTAAAAGATAGCATTTCCAAGTCAAATATATCCATTTTTAATAAATTGGCACCCATTAGTCCAAATATGACAAAATTTGAAATTTAAGTTCTTTACACTTCTTTTTTTTTCTCATTCACACTTACACTCACACACGCATTCACACAGTCTTTTCGGCAACTTAGGCCATTTAAGACTTTAAACGATATCCGTTATTTATAATTATACATATTGGGGTCCAGGCATTCTTATATAAGTCATTTGGTATCAAATGCCTTATATAAAATCATCGGACTGCCTGGGGTCCGAACCCGTGACGTTTGGTATATGAGGTTAGCACGCTAACCTCTACGCCATGCCCCGAGGGCTTATTTAAGTTCCTAGTTGTATTGAAAAGACTACAATAATACCGGGCCTGCCCATTTTTGAAATTTTAATAACTTGGCGGCCATTAGTACAAATATGATGAAATTTGAAATTGAAGATTTTAGTAGAACAATAAAAATAAATTTAATATAATATGTATTAATTGTGAAAAAAAGTCAATGAAAGTAGCATCAGCTGTTAAGAACTTGCAAATTCATCTCATGTATTTGGACTAGTGAAGGATACATTCATTGATAAATTAAAATGAGTTTATCAGATTAATTTCTATACTTATTTGTAATAGGAAGAGGTTTGCAGCCAAATGAAAAGAGCCTCTATTATTAAATAAACTCTTTAATCCGGACGTTTCGGCATAGATTTACTGTGCCATCATCAGCCTTCCAAGCTAAGTCATCAAATATTCACATAACATTACATTATTATA
>JAKCPI010021659.1:0-15423 GCA_023213315.1 Euborellia annulipes
AAAAAAAAAAAAGTATGAAAGAAATGAGCTAAGAGATTGAAATTTTATATTTCAGTTAGGTACTCTACTGAGGTACGAAAATAAGGTTTTAAATGAAATCGGCGAAAAAGTACTAATATTTTACTGATCTATTTTTTGAGTTTTTTTTTTTATTTTCTCAAAATTCACCCGAACGATTTTGATTAAAATTCATAAATCAATTATTTTTTAGATCCTCTTTAAAATGAATATTCTCATTTTGCTATTGAAATCTTCTGAAGGCCACTTTACTCTTGTACTTCATAGAAAGATAGGAGAAATGGCTGCCATGGTAACAAAATATAAATATTTTCCCATGTTTATAAATTTTCTATCTTGAATTCCGATATATCGGCGGAAACTAAATATTTCTCGACACAAAAAAATCTGGTGTGACAAGAAAAGAACACAACTTTCTATTACCTTTGGGGTGCTGTGCGATCAGTCACACCAGATTTTTTATTTTTTTTTTTTATTGAATGTTTTTGAACAAAAATAAATAAGATGAAAATAAATTTCATAATTATGACTGTTATAGAATATTTATAAATTTATCATGAAATTAGACTTGATTTCATTTCAGAGAACGTAACAACTTTTAATAAGTTTAGTTTGATCTTGCCTTTATATCTAAAATTGAATTGAAATTATTTATTTAAAATTTTCAAAAGTTCTGTTTTCGATTGGAATCCAAATAAGCAAACTTTCACAATTGTTTTTGAGTTTTTAATTATAGGTTTTCGAAGTAAAATTGTTTCTTTCCGATTTATAAATGTATAAAAAAAAAAAAAAGTAAAGGACTTATTGGATTTTTCTCGAAAACTTTTCTATTTGATTGTTCTTTTTTTGACAATCTAATCGGTTAAAATTGTATTCATTTAAAGGAAAGCAATGTTTAAAGAAACGGCTTAGATGAAAGGGGGAGGGAATGGGGGGGGGAGAAGCCAACTTCTCATTGGTTATTCTACGGTCGGGCCAAAGGAGAAAACCAACTCGAGTATATTTCTAGTGTTATGTTTGTGCCACAAACGAACGAATCCTGCTTGACGGCATGGGCTCTAATGACATTTGAATAAACCTGAGAACCTAAAACGGGCTCAAGAGTGCTGGTTGTTGAGGGGTGGAGTGCCTCGAAGAAGGCCCAATCCCTTAGGTCGATAAACGACGACGTTTAAATTGGATTTGATCCCAAAGGCAATGCATAGACACACATTAACAGTCATGGATTTCGAGTACCTCCTCTACTAATCTAATTGGAAATAAATAGAATTTTTTAATTAGCTCTATTAAATTTCTCATAATTGCATTAAAATGGAAGAGGGGGAAGTTTTTACAAGAGCCAAGATAAATTAGTAAAAAAATTGCCGTTTTTTTATTCCCATTATTTAGTGAATGATATGAGTTTGGGTTGAAATTTTGGTGAATAATTTCGTGCACGCTCTCGGGCTTGGTGTATTTGGCAGCGTGATTGTCTTCTATACCAAGGGTCGAGGGTTCGGATTCCAAGCAGTCCGATGATTTTATTTAATTTGGAAACCAAATGGCTAAAATAAGAATGCCTGGATCCCAATTTATATATATTACTAAATACGAGTATCGTTAAAGTCTTAAATGGCCTAAGTTGCCGAGAAGACTGTGTGTTGAATGTGACTGTGAATGAGAAAAAAAGTGTGCGTGTTAAGAAAAAAAACTAGCTGCGACAATCTCTTGCCTTTCCTTTCCTATCTTGATAGGGCCACGAAAAAAAAGTATCGTTACTCACTAGTATCGATACTTTTGTTTCGATGCTAGTACTTTTTTTACTCGATTATTCATATGAGTACTTGAAATGCCGGTATCGAATGAAAAATACTTATTCAAATAAAAAAATTTTTTAAGCCTTTTCGGCTATATAAACTTTACACAAATATTTTAATTATTATTTTAATAATGATCCTGCAAAAAATATCGCACATTCTTTTGTATTACTATCTCTTACCTCTATATATGTTAATATATTAGAGAAAGTATTGGATACATGTCGAAAATTCGATGTCGAGATTTTGATGAATATACACGTTTCGAGGTCCCCTGAATCCAAAAAAGTGGTTTTCGGGACATGGTCTGTCTGTGTGTCTGTGAACAAAATATCTCAAGAACGAAAAGAGCTAGGAGGTTGAAATTTTATATATAAGTTAGGAACCCCCCATGGGATGTGATACGAAGCTTTTGAACAAAATCAGCCAAAGAATACTAGTACTTTATGACTTTTTCAGTTTTTCGATTTTCTCAAAATTCGCTCTAAGGATTTTGATTAAAATTTAAAATGTATGTAATTCACTTCCGATGATGACACATATGGTGTCGAAATACGTATAAAGTGTTAATGTTAAATAAATAAATCATTGAAACAAAAAACATACTTGAATTTAATTCTCCTATTAAAGCATAATGTTTCAACTACAGCCAACGGTTACCAGTTTAAAAAATTAAAATTCAAAAACCTAAAAGGTCCACTTTGAGCATATAAAAAATTTCACTAAGATTTAAATAAAACTTTCGACGGTAGGTTCTCTTTGAAACATTTTGTAAATTATTGTAAATTAAAATTAAGTATACAAATAAAACCTAGGGTTTAACTTATAAACTTAATTTTAATTTATATAAAATTTCGTTTTGAAACTTCAATGGGAAGTTGCCCAAACAGAGAGTGATAGGAAGACAAATAGACGGATAGATATTAGCCAATTTATATATAAAGCCTCTATTTATAATAGGCAAGTTCACTTGGTTTTTAAAGCCGAAACGTTAGCCTTGTGAGCCTACTAATATAATCTTTTCCAACTCTTCTCCAACTATAATATATTTTGTTTATTGCCAAAATTAATTTTTCAGTTCGTAGTCAATTGTCTTTCTCTCCAGCCCCTTATTAAAGCTCTATTAGGCTTCTTCATTTGTCACATATGTATATTGATATTTATCTCTTCCTCTTCCTTTTTTATAAAAATTAAACTTATGAAAAACATATAACCAAGTATTTATTAATTTAAATAAGCGAAAAATGTAGGTACCGCCGGGAGTTGCACGCTTGATTTGAGCGGCGTTTCTCTAGTAGACTGAAATCAGCGATCTATCATAATTTAAATAAGCGAGTGCGTACTGTGGTCCAACAGTAGGGCATGTTGAGCGTAAATCGACAAGATCCGTGGTGCAACTCCCGGCGGTACCTACATTTTTCGCTTATTTAAATTAATAAATACTTGGTTATATGTTTTTCATAATTACCTCATGGACCAACACATGATATATATAATTCATTAAACTTATGATTGTTTTTTTTTTTTTTTTTTTACTAATTCTAATAAGATGGGTTTAAGTTTATCTCTTTAAGCAACCAAATTTTTTAATCCCGATTAAAATTTATATATACCCTATGCCTATCTATCTATAATAATTTTTCTAAGAATAAAATAAAAAAAAAAAAAAACCTAGAAAAAATAAATAATTAAATTATACAAAATATTTGTTTTATACTAGTAGTTTAAAATTTTACTATTATTTTATATGTATATCCAGATCTCAAGATTTAATAATAAATATTTATAAATGCAAATGGGCTAATAAAGGTCAGACTTAGTAGGTCTAAACGCGTTGAAATCGGGGCTGTCATGCAAACCCTCCGACTTCCAGTTCCTCAAACTATTCAATTTTTTTTTTATTTATCAAATTACCTTCTATCTTTAGATATATTTTAATGTTAACGTAACCGGTAATTAATTTAGCTTGCTTTTTTATTTTCTATTTCACCGCTATCAATTTATAGCCAGCATTTCAAAAGACTATTATTTTTACAATGAATGGGTAGGTTAAAAAAAAAAAAAAGTATTATGATCAAATAACCTAATTAAATTTGTTACGGTTTAAATGAGAAGTCTCAATTAAAAAAAAAAAGAGAATGAAAATTAATTAGAAAATTTTTATTCAAATAACTGTGAAATGTTAAGAAAAAATTGTTGAAAGGTACAGTGAATGACAAAGTTTAAAGGCCACTACATGGGGTTATTTAAAAAAAAACAGCCACAATAATAATACAAATCAAGACGTTGATGATGATGTGGAATCATTTAGTATCGGTGTTAAAAGATTATCCCACATAGTCATTAAAGCTTTAGCTTTTAAAGAAATATGATGGAAAATTTCGTAGTTTAAACGCAGAATTTACAAAAAAAAAAGATTTTCCTTAAAACTATACAATAATCATTTAGAAAACGAATGGGTGAGTTTTGTCACAAACTCTATAGAACTACAAATTCTTCGAAAAAAAAAAAAATATTGGTGAGTCCACCAGCAAATATAAATATTATAGTATTTAATTGATAGTAATTAAATGACCTGGTTATTTAAGCAACAAATTCTTTACATATAAAGTGAAGTCAACTCACTCACTCTGCGATTTATATAGGAGATCACAGAAAAAATGGCAGAAACGTTGAATTTAATAAAAATGAAATATAGTTTAAAAAAAAATATGGTATGTCTGACCACACAACACACAACTTTCTCATATTTTCAATAAGTGAAAGTTGTGTGGTGTGCTGTTACCAACAAGTATTTTTTGTGTCGAGATATATTTATTTTCATGAATAAGAATTCTAGACGATAAATTAAGAAACAAACATAGGAAAATATTTTGTATTTTATTACCCATAGAACTATTTCTCCTAAAATATAAAGTACAAGAATAAATTGTGCTTCAAACAATTTTAAGAATATATTTTACATTTTAAAAAGGATTTTAAAAATATTATAATATGAATTTTTAAAATTGTTTTGAGAAAATCGAAAATAAAAAAATCAAGTAAAGTACTTTGGCTGATTTTATTCAAAAGCTTAGTTTTTTGTGTCAGGGTTAAATATCAGATTGAGGTGCAAGTTGTGGCTGTATATCTTTAGCGAAGAAAGTATGGAGGCAGACAAGAAAAAAAATCTCTGAATGCTTTACCTATCAGCTGGAGACGTTTCGGTCCATTTATTATTTTTTTTCTTTCTGTCTCTGCCTCCATCATTCCTTCATTAAATATCAAATTTCATTCTCGTACTTCATTTTGTTCTTGAGATATTTTTCACCGATAGACAGACAATTTTGTGACAGACATATATTGGTAAGAGAAAGTAAAAAGGAAGGTGATGGCTATAGAACTTGAGAAGTTGTTAACCAACAACTGTAAAAAGTCAAGTTTAGGAGAAGATCTCAATTGTTCAGTCGGTAAGATTCTTAAATTTATTAATTATAATAAGAAAAAAGTAGTTAGAGGATTTTGAATAGTTGCATGAAAACAAACCTAGAGGGATAGTTTATTGAAATAAAAGTTTTTAGGCCTACAAATTATATAATAGATAATACCATAAACATTCCTGAGTTATTTGGTATTTAGATTATCCCCACCCTCTATAGGAATGTTATATTTGCCTGCTTCTCGAGATCCGGTGCGTTTTGGTCATCTATTTAAGATTCAAAGCAGGAATGAGAGGAAGATTTCAACCATTTGGCTTTTCTATATTAAAATTGCTCACAAGAAAAATTATTTTTGAAGTGAAACTTCTTTACGCAAGTGGGGATTCATGCCTTTTAACAGACGCTTTATTCGGGTTGAACTAGTAAATTGCGAAATAACGACCCCGGGAAAAAGAAAAATGTTTCTGATGATGATGAGGAATTGTCGAAATACATATCAAGTGTTAATTTTATAATTTTTGAAACAAATAACCTAGAGTTTAATTTGTATATTTAATTTACAAAATGTTTCAATGAGAACCTACGGTTGAAAGTTTAAATAGGCGTATTAAAGTAAAAGAAAACTCAATACATTTCCATTTATTCCTCGAAAACCAGTTAGTTAAAAATTTAATAGGTACTCGTAGAAAATTATTTTTTTATGGTTTTAAAAACACTTCATTATTAAATAGATCCATGACTTAAAAGCGAAGAGATTTTTTTGGTCCGTGATTATCAGAAGTGAAATGAAAGCAGGACGAAGGACGATATTTTTCGTCAAAATTAGCATTTCTAATTATTACCATTAAATCCATTTAATTTGTAAATGTGATGTGGCCTTACCATTACATGAAACGCGTGTATTAATTGAGTTTGACACACCTACTTCAATGATTCAAGCAGATTTTATTATTCTGATTCAATAAGAAAATCAGAAAAAACAAATCAAAATACGCCTGTAAGATAGACAACCGGTTATCCTTGTAGACGCCACTAATAAAAAGATTGTAAACCAATATAACTTTATTGCTTTATGAAAGGAATAAAAAAAATCTCAAAGCAATAAATAAATTGGCCTATAGATGCACCACCTTTAATTATATAATTAATAAATATAAACATCTTTTAAGATGTTCTTCTCATGGAAAATTAATGGAACCGATTAGACCGATTTTCTAAACATTTTTCAGTGGCGTATTTGGATAGGGACAATCGAGGCATTACAAGCTAACGCGGTGCAAAAAATAGCCCAGGGATGTCCAAATTTGCACAAGAATAAATCCTTTGGGATTCGTTACACCGCTACCTTTTTCATCTGGGGGTATGTGAATTTTGATTGAAAGTTTCAATTCTTATGAATGCACAGTTATTTTATTTTTTTTTTTTTAACCAAATTAAAAATAAATAATAGGTAGAGAAAATATAATAATATTCTTCTTCTTCTATCTTGGCCTTATACTTATGTGGGGTCGGCAAAAATTAATTTATAAAGAAATATGAGACCTAGAGAAAAGCAAGCCGACCCGTCTCACGGCCTGACGGTTGGAAAATGGAAAAAAGGCTGACATATAGGAAAGAAAGAAATGCCAGCCTTAGCTCGGGTAACTCGTGGTCGCCATCCACGTACTCACTAGAAGTGAGCCCCTGAGTGAAGAAAATATAATAATATTAAAGATAAATATATAAATATAGCCTAGTAATAGTTTTATACTGAAAATTTAAGCTCAGAGTCATGGGGGTCTCGTGACATTTTAACCACCAATTTTTTTAATAAAAAAAATAATAATAATTGCCTATATTAAAAAAATAAAATTAAAAATTTTTACATAATTTGTTCACACCTATGTATGAATAAGCATTAAATTTTCATTTTATAACGATTATAAAGATTTTTTCTATCATATAATTTTATTAATTTCCCATTCAAGATAATATGTAAAATCAAGCAAGATATTCTAATGAGTTTGAATTAAAAATTAAGGCAGAATTATATTTTTTATGAACAGTAACAAAAAATGCTTTTTTGAAATCAGCTTATCGAAGCTTAATCAGCCAGAATAGTCAAATAAAAAAAAAAAAAAAAAAAACTACTCGCTTTGTGGTGCAATTTGGGAGGCTGTGCAAATAATTTTGATCTTGCAAATGTGAACAGTTCGAAAAAAAAATTAAAAAAAATGAGTGACTTCAGATTGATTTTTAATAAAAACCGTTAGAGCCGATTTTGAGAAAATTAAAAAAAAAAATATTTGAAAAACTAGGGCTACATGGATATTGTACATACATGTAAAATAGTAATAGGCCTACTCTTTGCCCAATTTAGTATAATTTGTTGCATGCCAGGAAAGTAGGCCTACCTAACATAAATATCAAATTTCAACGTTGTAGCTATTTTCGAGTTTTTTGAAATATTTTGTTCACTTATAAAGACAGAAAAACAATTTTGGGAATTCCACTTGTTTGATATCAGAGACCATCAAAGCGTACATATCCATTAAAAAAGGGGCATCAAATTTTTAACAAAATCGTAATACTAATTCTCTATATTTATGTATTATATTGATAAGAAAATGTAACATTGAATATGTGTTTAATTAAGAACGTACGAAATGACGATTGTAAACGATTTCATTTCAAAATTATTTATTTCCCTTTCGAACACAAAAATGATTCCAATTAAGTTTATTATTAGAATGGAATATTTGCTTAAAGATAAAGCGTATATGTAAGAAATTTACATTATTTTTATAATGTCCTCTGATTCAAGAAATCCTTTTCAAAAAAGCACAGTTCACAGTTCCTCAAAACAACACAATTTAAGTTGTGTCACTTTAGAAATACGTGTGCGATACAAGGGCGGATCCAGAAGTGTTTCTCGGGGGTGTTCTCTCTGGTGTGACTCGTCGCACAGCACACTATTTTTTCATAATTTCGGTAATTTAAAGGCACATTCTGTACTTGATTGGCAGAATATAAATACAAATCAAATTTTTAAGTATTAATTTTTTAAAATTTTACATTGAAAATAAATTTTTTTGCGAAAAAAAAGGTATTTTTGCAAATCTCAAGGGGGGGGGCTAATTACCCCCTTTTCCCCTTGTATCCGCCCTTGGTGCGATATGGCCAGTCTTAAACAAAACAAAAAAAAAAAAATTATTAAATTTAAACTGGTAAACGTTGGCTCAAACTGATTCATTAAATTAAAAATACAAGGTTATATATTTCAATATATTATTTATTACTATACTGGTAAATACTTTACAGCTATTTCGACATACTGTCATCTTCAGAAGTAATACAAATAATGAACTTGTATCCTCCTCCTATTTAATATTACTTCTGAAGATGACATATTGGGGATCGAAATAGGTATAAAGTATTTGTACTAATCAATACTGCAATAATATTGAAACTAAAGAATTATATATATCATGTGTTGGTCCATGAGGTAATTATGAAAAACATATAACCAAGTATTTATTAATTTAAATAAGCGAAAAATGTGGTACTCGCCGGGATTTGCACCACGGATCTTGTCGATTTACGCTCAACACGCCCTACTGTTGGACCACAGTACGCACTCGCTTATTTAAATTATGATAGATCGCTGATTTCAGTCTACTAGAGAAACGCCGCTCTAATCAAGCGTTCAGATTTCTCCGCTGCTGAGGCGCGATCTAGATGGACGTTTTAGAGAGAATTAACTCAATTATGCAATTAATAAATAAAGAATTATATATATCATGTGTTGGTCCATGAGGTAATTATGAAAAACATATAACCAAGTATTTATTAATTTAAATAAGCGAAAAATGTAGGTACCGCCGGGATTTGCACCACGGATCTTGTCGATTTACGCTCAACACGCCCTACTGTTGGACCACAGTACGCACTCGCTTATTTAAATTATGATAGATCGCTGATTTCAGTCTACTAGAGAAACGCCGCTCTAATCAAGCGTTCAGATTTCTCCGCTGCTGAGGCGCGATCTAGATGGACGTTTTGAGAAATTAACTCAATTATGCAATTAATAAATAAAGAATTATATATATCATGTGTTGGTCCATGAGGTAATTATGAAAAACATATAACCAAGTATTTATTAATTTAAATAAGCGAAAAAATGTAGGTACCGCCGGGATTTGCACCACGGATCTTGTCGATTTACGCTCAACACGCCCTACTGTTGGACCACAGTACGCACTCGCTTATTTAAATTATGATAGATCGCTGATTTCAGTCTACTAGAGAAACGCCGCTCTAATCAAGCGTTCAGATTTCTCCGCTGCTGAGGCGCGATCTAGATGGACGTTTTGAGAAATTAACTCAATTATGCAATTAATAAATAAAGAATTATATATATCATGTGTTGGTCCATGAGGTAATTATGAAAAACATATAACCAAGTATTTATTAATTTAAATAAGCGAAAAATGTGAGGTACCGCCGGGATTTGCACCACGGATCTTGTCGATTTACGCTCAACACGCCCTCAGCAGCGGAGAAATCTGAACGCTTGATTAGAGCGGCGTTTCTCTAGTAGACTGAAATCAGCGATCTATCATAATTTAAATAAGCGAGTGCGTACTGTGGTCCAACAGTAGGGCGTGTTGAGCGTAAATCGACAAGATCCGTGGTGCAAATCCCGGCGGTACCTACATTTTTCGCTTATTTAAATTAATAAATACTTGGTTATATGTTTTTCATAATTACCTCATGGACCAACACATGATATATATAATTCTTTTATTTATTAATTGCATAATTGAGTTAATTTCTCAAAAACGTCCATCTAGATCGCGCCTCAGCAGCGGAGAAATCTGGAACGCTTGATTAGAGCGGCGTTTCTTTGTAGACTGAAATCAGCGATCTATCATAATTTAAATAAGCGAGTGCGTACTGTGGTCCAACAGTAGGGCGTGTTGAGCGTAAATCGACAAGATCCGTGGTGCAAATCCCGGCGGTACCTACATTTTTCGCTTATTTAAATTAATAAATACTTGGTTATATGTGTTTTCATAATTACCTCATGGACCAAAACATGATATATATAATTCTTTATTTATTAATTGCATAATTGAGTTAATTTCTCAAAACGTCCATCTAGATCGCGCCTCAGCAGCGGAGAAATCTGAACGCTTGATTAGAGCGGCGTTTCTCTAGTAGACTGAAATCAGCGATCTATCATAATTTAAATAAGCGAGTGCGTACTGTGGTCCAACAGTAGGGCGTGTTGAGCAAATCGACAAGATCCGTGGTGCAAATCCCGGCGGTACCTACATTTTTCGGCTTATTTAAATTAATAAATACTTGGTTATATGTTTTTCATAATTACCTCATGGACCAAACACATGATATATATCAATTCTTTATTTATTAATTGCATAATTGAGTTAATTTCTCCAAAACGTCCATCTAGATCGCGCCTCAGCAGCGGAGAAATCTGAACGCTTGATTAGAGCGGCGTTTCTCTAGTAGACTGAAATCAGCGATCTATCATAATTTAAATAAGCGAGTGCGTACTGTGGTCCAACAGTAGGGCGTGTTGAAGCGTAAATCGACAAGATCCGTGGTGCAAATCCGGCGGTACCTACATTTTTTCGCTTATTTAAATTAATAAATACTTGGTTATATGTTTTTCATAATTACCTCATGGACCAACACATGATATATATAATTCTTTATTTATTAATTGCATAATTGGAGTTAATTTCTCAAAACGTCCATCTAAATCGCGCCTCAGCAGCGGAGAAATCTGAACGCTTGATTAGAGCGGCGTTTCTCTAGTAGACTGAAATCAGCGATCTATCATAATTTAAATAAGCGAGTGCGTACTGTGGTCCAACAGTAGGGCGTGTTGAGCGTAAATCGACAAGATCCGTGGTGCAAATCCCGGCGGTACCTACATTTTTCGCTTATTTAAATTAATAAATACTTGGTTATATGTTTTTCATAATTACCTCATGGACCAACACATGATATATATAATTCTTTATTTATTAATTGCATAATTGAGTTAATTTCTCAAAACGTCCATCTAGATCGCGCCTCAGCAGCGGAGAAATCTGAACGCTTGATTAGAGCGGCGTTTCTCTAGTAGACTGAAATCAGCGATCTATCATAATTTAAATAAGCGAGTGCGTACTGTGGTCCAACAGTAGGGCGTGTTGAGCGTAAATCGACAAGATCCGTGGTGCAAATCCCGGCGGTACCTACATTTTTCGCTTATTTAAATTAATAAATACTTGGTTATATGTTTTTTAATATTGAAACTTATAGCCTTGTGTTTTTAATTTAATTTACATCATAATTGAAAATGAAAAAAAGGAAAAATTTAAGAATTTTGATATTGAACATTTTTTTTTTTTTTTGCAGATGTGAAATTTACTTATTTTAATTTCCTAAATGAATATCATGAATTATTTATTTCATTAAATCTCATCAACTCAATTGTGTATATTTTGTTTTTAATTTCCTCATAAAATTTGATTTTATATTAGCGATTTAATTTCTATTTTGAAGTAGCCATTGAAACGGTGAGCCACTTCCTGACAAAACTACCAAGTGCTTCATTCCTTCGGATCGATTTAATTTAAATGAGAGAAGGTCTCCACCCTCACACCAGCACGAGCACGAGGTCCATGATTTCGGGCTAAAAACAGAGCACTTCCGCAACATAAACCCGGCAGCCTTCGTTTTCCTTTCTTCTTCGGGCAGCTCCGCTAAAAAGTCTGCAGTCAAATTTAATTAAATCCAATAAAGGTAAGATCGATCAGAGGAGAGGGTTGTTTATATAGGTGAGTGTGTGGTGGGGAGACAATTAACCCTTACTGTCGAGATCATTTCCCCAACCCCTAACCCGAATTCAAACCCATTCATTTGCTGTTCCGAGAGGGAGGGTCAGGATAAAGGAGTCGACGTTTCAAGTACTATATTTCGCCTCTTTTGCAACCACACACCAAGCAATTATCTTTTCGCGAGGAAAAATGGCTAACTTTTATTGTGTAGCTCGAATTATAATAAAGATGAGTAGATGAAATAGATTATGATGGGATTACACAATCCTTTCCATCGATCTAAAGCGTGAGAGAGTTAAGTTAATTAAGTCGACACCCTATTTTATTTTTAGGACAAAATAAAAAAAAAATATTTAATTATATTCAATGAAATTATAAGTATATTAATTTTTTTTTCCCCATGAGCCCGATTTTTATCCAACCATTCTACCATATTAATCTATCAATGTGAAATTTTAATTATGATAAACTAGAATAAATAATAAATAAAAGTACATTAAAAAAATAAAAATAGAAATTAATTAACATATAGTATACAAAAAAAGCAAAAGATATTTAAAAAATAAAACCGATAAATTCTTATCATATTATGAATATATTATCAGAAAATCTATAAAAGGAGCTTAGCTCATTGAGATTTATTTAAATTAAATGGTAAGTAAAATAATTTAAATAAATTTTTTACGGAAAGCAAACCAATGACCTCTAGCTCTGTCCTAAAGGCCAGGGTCATAAGAGAAATTTATTAAGAGAAAAGTTTCGAATCCAAACAAATGATTCTGATTTCTGAAGGTAAAAGGAATAATTTAACTATTTGCTTTAAATTCCCCTTTTGCGGCTTCAGTGGGCATGAGGGTTGGACTGTATAATATTTAATTTAATTAATTCCGAAGGCTACTGGAGGACGTTTTAAACACTTGTTTTCCGGGGTCATCCACCCGAAATTCAGCCGTGCTTTGGCATTGCTTAACACTATTGATATTGGTGACTGTTGCTTCTTTCTCTCTTGTCAAGCCCTCCGTATATAATTTTAACTTATAAATATTTTTCCTTAAATTATTTTAAAATTAAATTATATTATAGCTTGATATGTAGCAATTGAAAAATATAAAACCAATAAAAAATAAACTAGTGAGGTCATTATAATCTTAGGCTAATGTTATTAAATTATAGTATGAAATTAAATACTGCTTGGATGGGGATCAGATAGTGAGACTACATGGACGTTTGCAACCATTTCTGCTATCTTTCCTATGAAGTGCAAGAGTAAATTGGTCTTCAGAAGATTTTAATGTAAAAATGAGAATATACATTTTAATGAGTATCTAAAAAATAATTGATTTTTGAATTTTAATCAAAATCGTTGGAACGATTTTTGGGAAAATCGAAGAAAACTGAAAAAGTACATCAGTAAAGTATTAGTACTCTTTGGCCTATTTTGGTTAAAAGCTTATTTTCACGTCTTAGGGGGGTGGCTTAACTGAAATATAAACTTTCAACCTCCTAGCACAATTCTTTGATGCTTTAAATTGATGAACAAACAAACACACACACAGACAAACAGACCATTTCGCGAAAACCACTTTTTGGATTCAGGGGACCTCAAAACGAGTATATATCAAAATCTCGATATCGAATTTTTGACATGAATCCAATACTCTCTCTCTCTATATACTAGTTACATATAGATAAGAGAAAGTCAAAAGCATAAAAATTGGCATAAAAGAAGGCTAAATATCCGTAGATCGGGTAATCCTCGTGATTGCTATTAGATTTAATTTTAAAATAATTTTAGGGAAAATTTGTTGAATCGCGTTTTTCAATTTAACGAGATTATTAACATTTTTTCCTTCCTGGTTATTATGATATTAGATCTAAGCGTTATTTTTCGGATTGATTGATGACCGAGTAAACTTTTTGGGAATAAAAAGAATAAATAAATTCCTTAATGGTATAAAAATGACCGTAATAAGGTGAAAATGAAATAAAAAAAATCTTATAATTGACTACATAGAATTCTGTTATGCTCTCTTGTTAGACTCTAATTTACATATTAAGGGGTTATTGACAAGACAAATAAATTGATAAATCAGTAATATTTATCGTGTTCTAATCGGAACTGGCCTCTCAAGGTCTATCAATTTTATTTATAAACTAGAAGATTTTTTTATTTTCTCAGAAAAATAAACTTGGAACTTTCTGTTTGCTGGATGGTAAGTGTTTAGTAACGAAAAGACTCTATTATAAAAAAAATCTGGTGTGACTGGCGCACAGCACACAACTTTCTCTAATCTTCGGTAATCGAAGGTTGTGCTCTGTGCTTCGTCGCCACCAGATTTTTTGGTGTCGAGGATATATTTAGTTTCCACCGATATATTAAAATTCAAGATGTAAATTTTTTTTAACACACACTTTTTTTCTCATACCTGAAAAATTGTCAGAAAATTATTCAATTAAGGGTATTAAAATCGCGTTTTTAACCTTAATTTTAATAATTGGAAAATGGGGAAATCAATTGGCGTTAAATTAAAAACTCAGAAAAATATTTATTTGTATTTGAATCATTTTTAATTATTTAAAAAAAATTATATATATTTTATCAATTTAAAATTGAAAAATTAAAATTTTCTCTCAATTATTTTTTTTAATTCGTACCATATATAATAAAATTTCAACTTCCTATTTTTTGTCGTCATGGCTTGAGACGTCATAACTTGTAGCGTCACGGCCCTTGACGTCGCCGTAACGCGACATGCTGATAGAGAAAAGAAAAAATTTGTGTCGATCAAAATAAAATTTTCTACCTCCTATACCAAAGTCGCGGGTTCGGACCCAGGCAGTCCGATGATTTTATTTAAGCCATTTGGATACCAGATGGCTTAAATGAAAATGCCTGACCCCACAATAAATATATTCCTTACAACGGTTATCGTCAAAGTCTTAAATGGCCTGAGTTGCCGAAAAGACAGTATGAATTGTGTGTTGTGTGAGTGTGAATGAGAAAAAAGTGTGAATGTTTTAAAAAAAAAAAAATAAAGTTTCACTTAAAAAAAAACAAAATAGCTCTTATAATTATAAAGGATTTGCCACTATTTGCTTCTAAGTTAGTGATATGAACACCTCATATTTTATGAACCTAAAATTTACGGGTAGTTATTTCTTAAGACAGAAACTGACCTGAATAAAAATTGTGAATGAGTGAGAAAAAAAAAAGTGAAAGCAAAAATAATAAACCGTCCTTAGTATTCTAATATTATTATATTTAAGTGTAAAATCGATATATTTAAATGAGCAAAAGTCAAAGAAGGAAACCACATATAAAGATATATTACTTAAATTTTTTGAGGTCAACACGAA